>ML839891.1:0-10622 GCA_009831015.1 Picea engelmannii | reverse complement strand
ATGGGTTTTTAAAAGCTCATTATGTTTAATTCAATGTTTACTGTTTATCTCGAATGCTACTTAATGATTTTTAAAGGTTCAATGACTTAATGTTGTTCGATTGTTCAATTAGACATGAGTGTAGAAGTTAATGTCAATGTTATCTAATTAAATAATAGTGCAGGAAGAATTGCAATGATAAGTCCTTGTTAATGGCATTAGATATTAGTTGAAGGGTTAATGTTGGTTGAAGTGTGATGTTAAGTAGTTGGGTAATAGCCATGTAAAATTATTAATTGACGTGTTAATGCGGGTTGATTGCAATGTTAATGAGGATACTTAGGTGGCAATGTTACTCTTGTTAAATGCATGTTCATGACGATGTTTAAATTGCACTGCTTTTATTTTGTAGGGTTATTACACTTATGGTAATAATTGGGAGGAAGGGCAAGTTATTATGGAGGTTGTAAATGCTCATGGGTTACCCCTAGGGTATGATACCATTGCGCAATATGGCATTTATTAGTAAAATGCAAAGCGTCGTGCGTATTGTTGTCCCGGTCTCGTAGTACTTGGTGTTTTGTATTGAGTAGGCTGTCCGTGTCGGGCGGGATGTAGACTCCTCTTGTAGCTTAGTATTTGTGTCTGTGTGTAATCCAGTGGAAGGAATCTAGTGCCGTATCAAGAGTCTCGGGCTGTTTAAAGGCACAGTTCCACTCTTGTGACACCTTCTGAGCCGTATCAGTAGTCTCGGGCTGTTTAAAGGCACAATTCCACTACTGCGACTCTACTGTCAGATTCCTTCATTCTATGACAGTACTGTGCCCAACCCCTGGTGTCTGTCTCTGCCTATAGCCGTCAATTGCCCGCCTCCTGTTCGGGGACATGAGATTATTGGTGTCTCTATGATATGTCGGGTCGTCTTGATTGTGTTCGTCTTACTTGCGTCTTGTTGGTTCGGGTGTTGACTTAGAGTCGAGGGGGTTGTTTCTTCTACACACGCACACACTTAACCTTCAAAAAAAATCTCACCGGTTGACTGAGTAGATGTCGTTAGCTAGGAGGGTTGTTACATAACTAACATAGTGGGCCTTATTTAATACTATAGTGTGCCTAGTCAACCTTACATTGAATTCTCTCTACTATTATCACTATGGGCCCTCCGACCCTCCCACTACCTCTCTAGCTACCTAACATTTCATCCCTCTTATGAAAGGGTTGTCCTCAATGCTTGGTGTACAACCATATACTAGGGTACCATGGATAAGTATGGACCATAATGTTGAACTAGACTATAGAACCAAGGTCCCACTGAGAAATGAAATCCACCACGATAAAGTAGTCCAACCTCCATTGTAAACTGGGGTCCCATGTCCATGTTCTCATTTGAACTCCATGTAGAAGATATCGGAACCCAATAACCAACTGAAAATGATTCTCCAAAGATTGACACATGTCATGTGGATCCAAATAAGAATATCCATCCACATAGTGGGAAAGGTTTGTAGTTGAATCTGGAAGGAATAATACCACTGTAGAATATGCAGGATGGACACTAGTAATCATAAATGACTCTTTATTTATTACATTCATGTTCTCTACAGAAGGTGGATCAGAGTCATAAAATAAAATATGAAAGTGGTTGTCATCCCAAAAATCAAAATTATCCATATACCAATCATCACAATCGGCCTCAAAATCATACCAAGAATATATTTATTGATTATATTTGAAATATTAACATGGGAAAACTTACCAGGTCTAGACATAGTAAGGATTGATATATTGAGATCTCTTTCTTGATTCTATGGGTGGTGTTGCATGGTCATTCTTAGTTGATGGAGAAATTTGTTTCGTTAATTATGATAATGAATGAGACCTCAACCTACTAACTAGATACACAGAGGTTCCCCTTCGCGGACAACTTCTTAGAGGGACTATGGGCGTTTAGTCCATGGAAGTTACATGGTTGATCCTGCCAGTATTTATATGCTTGCCTCAAATATTAAACCATGCATGTATAAGTATGAACTAATTCAGACTGTGAAACTATGGATGGCTTATTAAATTATTTATAGTTTCTTTGATCATACCCTACTACTTGAATAACCATAGTAATTCTATAGATAATACATGAAGCAAGTCCTGACTCTTTGGAAGGGATGCATTTATTAGATAAAAGTTTGGTGTGGAATTTCCCTCTTCTGTAGTGAATCATGATAACTCGATGGATCACATAGCCCTTTTGTTGACGATGGTTCACTAAAATTTCTTCCCTATCAACTTTACATGGTAGGATATAGGTCTACCATGGTGGTGACGAGTGACAAAGAATTAGGGTTGAATTTCAGAGAGGGAATGATGCAAACCCCCTTCTCTCCAAGGGTTGCATGACATTTCAGTCTAGGATCTTTCAAGACTTTGAGCCGAAATGGCCCTTCCGGTCCCAACTTGGAACCTTCAACGACTAAAACCATAGGTTATTCTACAAAACTCCACTTGAGTGAATTAGCACCAGGTGAAAGCTTCCCAACCACAGGCCTAAACAAAAGGTGCTTCACACTTTGCAACCTCGGGTATTCTGTTGTGAGGCAACCTGACTCTCCAACCTTCTGAAATCCGAATAGATCTTAGCGAATGCTAGCTCCTTCCCTTAACTTTCATCTATGTGACCTCCAACTAGAACCTAGGGCTCAACCCTTCAAGCGTTTCGAGACTTTGTGTTTCACAAAGTTGGGTGATAGTTCACCTCCTTCCTCCCGACTCGTGAATTTTGAATTCTTCTGGGGTAATCAATGCTCCTTATCTCTCTGGCAACCAACCGTTGAGATTTACTTCACGACTTCGTGTATCAGAGATTTTTACTTCCATTCTTCTGATTCCAAAAATTCCAAAAGATCCTCATGACTAATCAGTGCACGACTTCTCCAAGATCTAACGATCTAAAATGGTTCAGTTCCTCCCGCATGGAGCTTAACCCTTAGTCTTGTCCAAATTTCAAAATTTCTTCTTCTGAAGGATATCTCCTGCTAAATCCTTCGTACTTGTTCTTCCTTTGAACTTTGAATTCCTCAAAGGTATTTCTTTGACACTTAGTCAATTTCTGGTCCATTGAATTCCTTGCAACTGACCTCTTCACTGTATTACGAGAAAACCCATATTATTTCTCCAACGTTTTCTCCAAGTCAAAGACTTTGGATATGCACTCCTTGCACTTAATATCCACAGTCTGCATACAAAAGTTCCATGCTATCTCTTCTGATCTTCGAGTCAAAATAATCCCCCACACACACTCTAGGTGTTTGGTATGCACTCCTTGAATAACTTATAGAAGAGAAACACTTGAAACTTATTCAATTATTCATTCACCATGAATTTCATTTATTCACAAAATTCATAAAAACAATAAAACTGTAAAACAATATCAACACTGTACAATTGGATTAATTTTCCTCTATTCTATTCATTTCAAAAAAACTTGAGTATAGTTGTTATCTTCTTATAGACACAAAAATGAAAATACTTGTCTCAAAGACTGAGAGAACTCTCTTGTCTTCTTCCTTCTATCTAAGTTCTATCACCTTCTACTCTAGCGGTTACCTACTCAACTTAATTAAATGCAACCTAATGACTAATCATAGAAAATGTCCTACAAATGTAATATTTTACAGTCATGTAAGGATTTACAATCTCTCTATCATTTCAAAGGGTGGCCCAACTTTACATACAACTAATTTAATAAATGATAAATTCAAAAAATATCCACACCACTACCAAGCTGGTTAAGAGTCACTTTGGTTCTTTCAATGCATGAAGTGTCGAGTTCTCTTCCACCTCCTCTTTTCTTGATTTGATAGTGATGCTCCTACATCATTCTCCCCTGACCAAAATATTCATGGAATCCTTTCCATGAGCTCTTGTAATGTTTTTTCATACTTCAAAATATCATGTTCAGTAACCCAACTTGAATCTTCCAATGGGTGATCCTTCCACTTCACTAAATATTCAGGGTGCATCTTTCTTCTGGTTTTCCTTCCAACTCTTTGTTCCAAAATTTTCTCCATATGAGGTTTTTCTACTGTGAACATATGTTCTTCCCACTGAATCTCTTCCTAATCATATAATTCTCCTGTGTCATTTCTTTTATAAGGATACAAATCTGCAATGTTGAATATCGGTGATATTCCAACATTGTCTGACAACTCGATCTCATAAGAATTTGCGGCAAATTTTCTAAAGATATTGCATGGTCCTATCTTCTTCATCTTCAACTTATTACATGTTCCTCCTGGAAACCTCTCCTTCCTCAAATGAGCTAAAATCTCCCACTTCAAATTTAACTTCCCTTCTTTTCTGATCAATTTTGTCCTTATACTTTCAATTACAATCCTGTATCTGCCTCATAACTTGATCATGAAGTCTTTGCATTTTTGTAGCAAAATATTATTCTCCAGTGCTCCTGAATTCATCTTGATTCAATTCTCTCAATTTTTCAACCCCTCTTGGTTGTCTTCCATATACTTCTCAAATGGAATTTTTCCAGTTCTCTTGTTAACTGAATTGTTAAATGAAAATTTTGCCTTTGCCAGAATCTGATCCCACTGTGGACCTTGTTCAGTGACTAAAATCCTTAAACAATTTCCCAGACTCCCTATTCACCACTTCAGCCTGTCTATCTGTCTGAGGGTTATATGAGGAACTAAAAGATAAATTAGTTCCCAGACTCTTCCATAGAGTCCTCCAGAAGTGTCCTACAAACTTAATGTCCCTGTCTAAAACTATACTTCTGGGAAATCCATGTAATCTCGCAACTTATCTGAAAAACACATTGGCTATGTGTGTAGCATCATTTTTCTTATGGAATGGTATGAAATGTTCCATTTTAGAAAATCTATCGACCACAACAAATATGTAATCACTTCCTTTCTGGGTTCTAGGTAATCCCAATACAAAATCCATACTAATTGCACCCCAAGGTTTTTCTAGAATAGGAAATGGCTGATACAAACCAGTATTTTGTCTCTTCCTTTTTGCATGTTGACAAATCTTACATCGGTATACAAATTTATTCACATCCTCCCTCATACCTGGTCAATAATACAAACTACTCATCTGTGCAAATGTGTTGTCATGACCAAAATGTCTAGCTAGACCTCCACTATGTTTTTCTTTCAATAAATTATCTCTCATTGAACATCTTGGTATGCACAATTGGATTCCTTTGAACAAAAAACCATCCTGGATTAAATATTCTACCCATAAACTGTTATCCCTCAACAAAGTATTTTCATATACTTCATAAGCCTCCTTAAAATTTGGATCTTTCTGATACATTTCCTTAAGGTGCTCAAACCCTAAGGTCTTCACTTGGAATTCTTGTATAACCAAACTTCTCATGCTCAAAGCATATGTAAATTTATTATCACTTCCATAAATATGTTTAATGACAAAAGAAAAATTCTGCATGAATTCTACCCACTTATCATGCCTCTTATTGAACTTCTCTTGCCTAGTAATAAATTGCAAATATTGATTATCACTATACAAGACAAACTCTTTTGGAATTAAATAATGTCTCCATTTCATCAAAGCTTGAACCAATGCATAAAACTCCTTGTTATATGTAGAATATTTCTCCTTGGCATCATTCAACTTAATAAAATAAGCAATTGGCCTATTATCTTGACTCAAGACGGCTCTAATGGCTATTCCACTTGCATCACATCTCACCTGAAATGTTTTTCCAAAATCTGGTAAAACCATAATTGGTTTTCCTGTTATCTTCTTTTTCAATACAATGAATCTTTTGTCATCCTCCTCTATCCAATTATGGGTGCACATATACCACTAAAATTTCTGATAAACTTTCTATAAAAAGTTGCTAGCCCATGGAAAATTCTCACCTCAAATATGCTCCTTGGTGAAAACCATTCTTTGATTGTTCTCACCTTCTCTGGATCCATCTTCAATTCATTTGAAGAAATCACAAAACCCAAATATATGAGTTTTGTCTTCATAAAAGAACTTTTCTTCAATTTTATTAACAACTTTTCCTGCTGCAACCTCCTTATCACTAATCTCAAATTCTTTAAATGTTCTTCCTCTGTTTTGTTGAAAACTAATATATCATCCAGATATACAATGACAAATTTACCTATGAAGTCCTTCAATACATCATTCATCAACCTCATAAATGTGCTTGGACCATTTTTCAATCCAAATGGCATGACTAGACATTCAAACAAACCTTCATTTGACTTGAATGATGTCTTCCATTCATCTCCCTCTCTCATTCTTATCTGATGATATCCACTCTTCAAGTATATTTTTGAAAAATAGATTGCTCCACTCAAACAATCCATAAAATCATCCATCCTAGGTAAAGGAAATATATACCTGATGGTAATATTGTTGATGGCTCTAGAATATGTACACATTCTCCATCCTCCATCCTTCTTTGGAATTAATGCAATTGGCACTGCACATGGGCTTAGAATTTCCTTGACTAAACCTTTATCCAACAACTCCTGAACTTGATTCTTAACCTCTTCATTCTCTCGAGGTTTCAACCTATATGCTTTGTTTTTTGGTAAACTGGCTCCTGGAATCAAGTCGATATGGTGGATGATACTCCTAATGGGTGGTAACGAGTGAGGCAACTCATCCACTACTATGTCAGCAAAATTCTCTAACTATTCTTGGATTTCTTCAAGTAAATCACTCATGGAAGTATTGGTAAGGATAACTCTCAGCTTCCTCACTACAACAAATTGCATTTATTGATCTTTCATTATTTACTTCAAGATTTCCTTCCCACTCATGAGAAGTATTCTTGTGTTGGCTTCTTCCTTTTCTTTCTTCTTTTCTATTGGCAGTAACATGTGGGTTCTACCATTTTTTTCTAGAGTATAAGTATTTTTTCTCCCATCATGAATGACATTCCTATCAAACTTCCATGGCCACCCCAATAAAATATGGAAAACATCCATAGGAATTACATCACACAAAATCTCATCTTTATAACCTCCTATTTTGAATTCAACCTTACATTGTTGAATTACCATTACTTGATGTCCTTTCTGCAACCACGATACTTTATACAGCCTTGGGTGTGTAGTTGTCTCCAGCTCCAACTTCTCCACCATTTCTATAGATACTAAATTATCATTGCTCCCACTGCCTATAATCATTTTGAAAACTTTGTCCTTTGTTTTACAAGCAGTCCTAAACAATCTCGTTCGCTGAACTGAGTCTTCTATTTCATTCTCTGGATTTAGAAGAACTTTCCTCATCATAAGGTTTTGTCCTCCTTCTGCTGCTTCTTCTTACAGATTCTTCTGAGATTCAGAAATGTGTGATTCTCCTTCTCCTTCTTTCTTCCTCTCATGGCATTCCCAAGACATGTTTCATGTCTTTCCACAAGCATAACATTTAACTCCAACTCCTCTACCTCTTCCTCTTCCTCGAGGAAAAGAATTTCTCCCACCAAATAGTCTTATTTGGGAACTTCCTCCCCTTTCAAGGTGACCATATGATTTCTCATTCTCATCATTATTTTTCATTGCCTTATCATAGACAATCCCCTTTCCTCTATTTAAGCCTCTTCTTCTATTTTGTTGACTCTAGTTCTTGGCCAACTTTTCTTCTGCCTTCAATGAAATATTATAAGCATCTTCCACTGTCCTTACAGTCATCATGCTAATATCATCTTGAATTTCATACCTCAATCCATTTATATACCTGGAAACGTTTTCCCCATCCTTATCCCTTCGTCTAATCTAAATATTCAGCCTATAAAATTCTTCTGTGCACTATTTCACTGTCATACTCCTTTGTCTCAGGTTCTGCAGCTTCCCAAAAAGATTTATCTGGTAATACTTAGGTATGAATTTTGCCTTCAATTTGTCCACCCTTCTATCGTAATTCTTTATGTTTTATTTTCCTTTTCTCCTCCTCTCTGCCTGCAGTTCATCCCACCACAATGTTGCATGTCCCTTTAATATGGTGACAACATGTCTTAACTTATTTCCTCCATCAACATCTTCATACTCGAAATACTTGTCCATGGACCTTATCCACTCCAATAGCTCCTTGACATCCAAGTTACCTTCATACATTGTGACATCTATCTTTTCTTTGGCTTCCAACTTCATAACAACTTTAAAGAAGCGTTTGTCATCCGCATATTCCCCTGTAGCTTCTTCAACTTATATTTATTCACTCTCTGCATTACTAACATATCCAACGACAAATGTTCTCCTTTTCATTGCTTCCATTGCTTCCAACCTTGCACGAAGTTCTCTCACTTCTCTTCCTATAGAATGCTTTACTATAGGTGGATCTATGCATATCCTTGGCGACATTATTTCAAATGTTCCTAACACACAAAATACAACTTCAAGATTTTTTCAGGCTCTGATACCACTTGGCACAAACCCCCTTCTCTCCAAGGGTTGTTCGACATCCCAGTCTAGGATATTTCAAGACTATTAGTCGAAATGGACCTTCGGGTCCCCACTTGGAACCTTCAGCGACTAAAACCATGGGTCCTTTTACGAAACTCCACTTGATTGAATTAGAACTAGGCACAAGCTTCCCCTCCATGTGACCATCGACAGTGAGAACATGCCTAACCAAAAGGCTCTTCACACTTCATGACCTTGGGTATTCCATTGTGATTCAACCCGACTCTCCGACCTTCTAAACTCTGAATAGAGCTTGGCAAATGCTATCTCCTTCCCTTAACTTCCGTCTATGTGACCTTTGGGTAGAACCTGGGGTTGAACCCTTCAAGCGTTTCAGGACTTCGTGTTTCACAAAGTTGGTTGATAGTTCACCTCCTTCCTCCCGAATCGTGAATTCTAAATTCTCCCTTGATAATCGACGGTCCTTATCTCTCCCACAACGAGCGTTTGAGATTTACTTCATGACTTCGTGCATCAGAGATTTTCACTTCCAATCTTCCGATTTGTGAAATTCCAAAAGATCCTCGTGACTAATAATTGCATGGATTCTCCAATATCTAACGATCTAAAATGGTTAAGTTCCTCCCACATGGATCATAACCCTTAATCTTTTCCAACTTTCAAAATTTCTTCTTCTGAAGGATTTCTCCCACTAAATCCTTTGTACTTGTTCTTCCTTCAAACTTTGAATTCCTCAAAGGTATTTCTTCGACACTTAGTCGATTTCTGGTCCAGTACACTCCTTACAACTGACCTCTTCACTGTATTATGATAAAACCCATATTATTTCTCCAACGTTTTATCCAAGTCAAAGACTTTGTATATGCACTCCTTGCACTTAATATGCACACACTGCATAAAAAAGTTCCTCACTATCTCTTCTAAGCTTCGAGTAAAAACAATCCCCCACAAACACACTCATTGTGTTTGGTATTCACTCCTTGCATAACTTAGAGAAGAGAAACACTTGAAACTTATTCAATTATTCTTTCAACTTGAACTTTATATATTCACAAAATTCATAACAACAGTAAAACTGTAAAACAGTATCAACACTGTACAATTGGACGAATTTTCCTTTGTTTTGTTCATTTCAAAAAACATGATTACAATTGTTATCTTCTTATAGATACAAAAATGAAAGTACTTGTCTCAAATACCGAGAGCACTCTCCACTCTTCTTTCTTCTATCTAAGTTCTATCACCTTCTAATCTAGCAGTTACCTACTCAACTTAATTAAATGCAACCTAATGACTAATCAGGGAAGATATCCTACACCTGTAATATTTTACAATCGTGTAAGGATTTACAATCACTTTTTCATTTCAAATGGTGGCCTGACTTTACATACAATTAATTTAATTAACGAGAAATTCAAAAAATCTCCACAACGCTACCAAGCTGGTTAAGAGTCGGTTTGGTTCTTTCAATGCATGAAGTGTCGAGTTCGCTTCCACCTCCGATTTTATTGATTTGATAGTGATGCTCCTGCATCAGGGAACCTGAGAAATGGATACCACATCCAAGGAAGGAAGCATGCATCCAAATTACCCAATCTTGGCATGGAGAGGTAATGACAATAAATAAAAATATTGGGATCATCGATACTGGTAATTGGAATGAGTACAATCTAAATCCATTACCGAGGATCCATTGGAGGGAAATTATGTTGCTAAAAGTCATGGTAATTGCAAATCCAATAGTTTATATTTAAGTTGTTGTAGTTAAAAATATTGTAGTTGGATCTTGGGTTGTAAATGTCAGTTTTCCTACTCAGTGTGCACCTTCCCTTCCATCTCTTTTGTCGACATCGTGCTCCTAGAATTAATTGGTTGGGTCGTGGTTTCAATGTTGTTACTTTGAAAAATTTAGACTGCTCAAAGAAATATTATGCTTTGATAACACTTGAAAGATTAACAATTGATATATATATATATATATATATATATATATATATATATATATATAATATATATTTAATATTTAATAAATTTATGATTCTTTTTCTATTCAAATGTATAAAAAGATGTATAAATACACATACATGAGTAGAGTCATGTCTTTTTGTCTAAAAATACATGACTTTACATTAAAAGTAATAATTATTACATTAATGATTTAATTAGTAATTAATTGTAACAACCCTAGTTAAATAACTAATTGTCAAAGTTAAATAA
>ML839890.1:51089-69908 GCA_009831015.1 Picea engelmannii | reverse complement strand
ACCTCACAGTATCCCACAAATATTCCCTTCTTTCCTGAAGGGTCCAACTTGTTTCTCTTTTCTTTAGGTATATGAATAAACACTGGACAGCCAAATATTTTAAGATGGCTTACCTCTGGCTTCTTTCCGGTGAACATCTCTTCTGGTGTCTTGAGCCCAAGTGCACTATGGGATAGTCAGTTCTGCACATAAACAACTGCCATTGTTGCTTCTGCCCATAAGCACATAGGAAGATCTTGATCATGGATCGTAGTCTTCACAGCTTCCAGTATGGTTCTATTCTTTCGTTCAGCTACACCATTTTGTTGTGGATTATAGGGAGTAGTGAGTTCCCTCTTGATTCCCACATCTTTGTAGAAGTTCACGAATTCTTTTGAGGTATATTCTCCTCCATTATCTGACCTGAGTATCTTGATCTTTCTTTCAGAAAGGTTCTCTATCAAGGCTTTGAATTCCTTGAACTTACTGAACACTTCATCTTTAGTCTTCAAGAAATATATCCAGTTTTTACGAGAGTAATCATCAATGAATGATACATAGTATACATACCCGGTAATGGAGGATGATGGCATTGGGCCACACACATATGAATGGATGAGTTCTAGGATTCCTTCTGTCTTGTTGTCCCGCTTCGGAAAAGGGTTCTTGATATTCTTCCCTTGTGCACATCCATTGCATACGCCTTTATGATCACCTTTGAGTTTTGGTAAACCTGTGACCGCCTTGCATATGTATGGTAGCGCCTTGTAGTTGATGTGGGCTAGTATTCTATGCCACAGTTCACATGAGTTTTCAATGGCATGGGTCATAGCAGCCTCTGAGTGACCCATTAATTTATACAAGCCATTTTGTTCATTGCCAATGACGATTGCTTGATTTAAAGTTTCTCCTTTAGCCCACATAAGAACTTCTCCATCTATAAAAGAAACTCTAAAGCCTTTCTTCTCTAAAGCTGAAATGGAGAGTAGGTTCTTCTTCAAGCTTGGTACATATAGTACATCCTTCATTTTTAGTGAATTCCCTGAATTCAGTTTATGGTTTGATTCTCCCACTCCCTTGATGGGATACTGATAATCAGCACCAAGTGTCACTTTCTGAGAAAACTTCTTCTCTGAGATACAAGAGAGAATATTTCTTTGTCCCGTCATGTGCTTGGATGCACCACTATCAATGAGCCAAGAGTCCTCTCCAAGTGTTACAGATCTTGAGAGGGTTGAGATCAACACATGGTCTTTGATCTCCTCTCTCATCATCTATGCGGGTGGCTCTTCGTCTTCGACTACATGGGCATGGAGCCTCTTTTGTTTTCTCTTGTATTCTTCTTGTCTGGCTGGACAAAACTTCGCAATGTGTCTCATCTTGTCACAATGATAGCATTGTACAGATGAGTAGTCTCTTTCCTTTCGTTGTCCTGTCTTCTGAAATATCTTTGGATGAGATTCTTTATGATTGAATTTATTTGATTGTTGAGGCTCTTTATGAGTCTCCTTTTGGAAGTAGGGTTTCTTCCTTCCTCCTTTGGTGTGGGTGGCTAGGGCTTGATCATCATCCCTTGCTAGTAACGCTTCTCGATTTGTTATTCTTGTTTCTTCTTGGATGCATTCTTCCCATAAGCTATCCAACTTCAGTTTCTCCTTTCTGGCACATATCATCTGGATGAAATAATCCCAAGGTATTGTGAGACCATTTAGGGTCGTCATTATAAGTTCATCTTCATCTATGGTATCTCCAATAGCTTCTAGTTGTTCTTTGAATTCTGAGATTCTGGAGAAATATTCCTGAATCATTTCTCCTTTCTGCATCCTTGTATTCTTTAGTTGGTTTCTGAGATTAATATTCCGGTTGATGTTCTTCCTTCATATAATCTAGTCAAGGCATCAAACATTTCTTTCGGTGTCTTCTTAGATGACACATAAGGGATCAGATGGTCTTTGATTGAATCTGCAATGATTCTTTTAGCCCTTATTGTGTCCTTTTGATGCTTTTCCTTTTCTGCAGCATCTTCGGGTTCCGGTAATTCTTCCTTGACGAATCTTGCTAGATCATTCTCTTCAAGAATGAGTCCAATCCTATACTTCCAGGAACAGAAGTTTTCCACTCCTTCTAACTTTTCAACAAGCTTAATGCTTGCAGACATCTTTACTTGGAGCTAGGAAAATGACCAAAAAATGAAAGTGCTCAAAATCAAAATTTGAACTTACCAGGAGATGTGCTTGGCTGAGGCGAGTTGCCTGGTGTGCTTGGATCTGAGAAAATCCAACTTTTTCCCTTTCAAATCCGACCTGTGGATTTCTAGACTGGTGCTTCTGGTACCTCTGGTACTCTGGTACTTCTGGTACTGGTTTTCTGGTACTTTCTGGTACTTTGTGAAACTAGGGTTTCACTTTTCGGGAGATCCAGCCACTGAAAAGGTGCGTTGATGATGCCAAATTGATCCTTAGGGGAGGGCGCAACTTTCTAGATAGTTTTAGGGATGAAAAGAATCACTTTTGAAAAACCCTAATTTGCAGGTGCTGCAACAGTGACGTTTTTCCTCTTGTGAAATATGCTTCCTTCAGCTGGGCTCTGATACCATGTTAATGTTTAAGCCATTATTATAGATGTTTTCATTTCATTAGATAACAATAGCATAATCCAAGATCACTGAGAAATACACAATCACAAGAGACAGAACATTTATCCTGGGAAACCCTCTAGGGGAAGAAAACCCAGCAAAACTTCCTTAATATAGATAGCCAATACAATGCCAAGAGATCTCTATGCTAAAACAGAAAGTCCTCTCCAAGATATGTGCCACTCTCTCTCTCCTTTGCCGGTAACAAATCATAACTTGTCTCTCAAACTGAGCAAGTGAGTTATGTCCAAATGAGGCGCTAGCCTCCTTTATTTATACAAGTCTGGCACGTGTGAAGTGTCTCTTCACTGGCAGGGCCGACTTCTCCAATTGGGTGGGTAAACCCACCTTTATTATATTTCTGGGTCTTCTTATTAACTGCTAGGGCCGACTTCTTATTCTGCCTATTATAATTGCCTGTTGACCAATCTGCAAAGGGGGATTTGGTCCTATTACAATAACCAACATGATCAATCCACAATGGGGATTTATCCTATGAATAATATATCAATAATAATAAGAATACTCTTTGCAGTTACAATATTTCAACACCAGTTTGGTGAATTGGAGTTAAATGAAAATTTCCACAATCGGTTTGAGGCATCAAACAACACTTTTTAGGGTCAAAACTTTATGAGCATAACTCCAACCCCTCAGACCTATTATACACATAGAAATCTTTCCAATGGTGTGAAAATCACCTCAATTGTAGTTTGTAAGTATAATGTATGCCTCCCACAAGTTGAACTACCTTGTTGACCACCATGGTACAAAGTGGATGCCACGTTACCCCTAGTTACTCACAGATGTAGGGCTAGTAACATGTGTATTTTCAAGAATATTATAGAGGGTCCAAATTAACCCTAACACTAAATGAGGTTTGAGGCATGCAAAGATCCTAAACCCAACCCTAGATGACTATCAGGATATATTAAATATTGGGCCACTAGAAAAGGAAGGGGTTTCATTCTTTTGGTATTGATATTTTTCCATAGTTGAGTACAGCATCTAGAAGTGGGATATTTAACATAACATAGGAAGTAGAAGATTAAATAATAGCCATTCAGGCCATGGTATCCATGGAAACTCCATAGTCAGTGTCTCTTTCTTTGTATTTACATTTCATAATTGAGAAAAAGAGAGCAGATCATAGGCGTCGCCTTCTAGTTGGGTTTCTACCATATTGGGTTTCCCAAGTCACATATTGCATTTGTTTGTGTGGATGGTATGTTAATTTTTTTGTTTCATTTATTCAAGTTTCATTTATTTCTATAATTTTGATCACTACACTAGTAATATTAAGTCTAATCTCTAAGAAAATAAATTGCATAATAAAATATTTCTGAATATTGTAAGCAGTACTGTGGCGAACTATTGTGGTGGAATATTAACAATAGTTTACATATTATATTGGTATTAGAGAAATTTTCTTTGGGGATTTGTGGGAAGTTGGAATATCTAGGAATTGGCTTAAGATGGAAGTCTCTAAACCCTAGTCATGGCATATGATTCTAGTCGTAACAACCCTCGGGATGAGGCAAAGGGGGTATTTTTTAAGCTGGAAGAACAAGTCGTTGATATCTCTCACAACATGGCCCTCTTCATGTCAGATCTAGAGATACATTTTGGACCTTTTTGGGAGGTTGGTCTCTCCAACTTAGAAGTTTGATTGGACAATAAATCGATAGATAATGAAGACCCAAAAAAGTAGCCGAAAAAAGAGCCAAAGAAAGATCAACCAAGTTCTAGTGTCATCAATTTTTCATGACATCTATTTAAAATGAAAGAGAAATTGAATATTAAACCCCACCAAGGTGATATTGATGTTGTTAAGTTGGATCACTAGTTGCAACAGTTAGAAGTTTAATTTAGTGTCCATAACATAGGAGAAGAGCAAAACATTTCATTTTCCCAACTGAAATTAGAGGGCCATGCCCCAAACTAGTGGGAAAGACACATGAAGACACTTAGGTTGGAGGGTGATCCCTTATTAACGAAATGGAAGGAATTTAAAACCTTCCTCAAGTCCCAATTCTACTATATTGGGTATGTAGAGGACCAGTGGATCCGTTGGCATCACTACAAGTAGAGGCAAGGGTAGAGTGTGCAAGAGTACACCATCGAGTTTTAAAAAATGGTGATTATGTCAGGGATATCTCCTAAGAACCAATATGTACTCCTCAAGTATCTAGGGGGTCTATATAGTCATTTACAGAAGCAAGTGATGATTTTTAAACCTAAGACAGTTGATGAGGCATGTGTGCAAGCATAGTACCTAGAGAATATAGGCAATAAGAAAGGACAACCAAGTGGTTCCAAATAGAAAGACCACCAAGATGCTTCCAAGGAGGGGAAGAATAAGTGGAAAGGAAATGATAAGAAGGTAAAAAATATTGTATATCAGTGTAGGGATCCAAACAACCATTGTAATATAAATGGTTACATCAAAGATAAAAATATATATATAAGAAGGATGCCAAGAAGAAGAACCCACGAGCCTTAGTTTTAGGAATCCAAGTAGAGATTAGTTTGGATATGGATAAAAAGATTTCCTAAACTATAGTGCAGAAGGAGGTGAACCTGAGTACCCTTCATCCCAAGAAAGAGAAGGAAATACTAAACTCTTCCATATTAAGATCTAGGTCAAGAATACAAAGGTGTATTTTCTATTCGATTTTGGTTCACGGGACAACCTCATAGCATAATATTTGGACAAGAAGATTGGATTGGAATTTCATGATCATTTTGACCCAATCCATTGGGATGGGTAAATAAGAATGTAGAACTAAAGGTCACTAAACAGTGTAAGCTCAAACTTTATATAAGTGAAAACTATATTGATGAAGTGGAGGTAGATGTAGTACCACTTCATGTGTGATGTAGTGTTTAGAAGCTCTTGCATGTATATGAGGGATGCAATCTTCATGAGTAGAGAAAAGAAATATCACTTGATCAAGGATGGTAAGTGTTTTATCATCAATGCACACAAAGGTAAATCCAAGATCTCTTTGGTAAGTGCTAACCAAGCTAAGAAATTGATAAGTTCTAATATGAAGTTTGTATTACTTTCTTAAGAGAGAATCAACCAAGTGATGAATTGGTAAAAGGAAATGTATCTATGGAGGGATGCACTAAATAACATAAACATCAATTGGAAGAGTTTTTTCAAGCATACATAGAAGTGTTTCAGGATCTTAAATTGTTACCACCTAAGAGGGAAGTGGAGCTTGAGATATGGTTGTTTCATGACTCCATATTGCCAAACATTGAGTTGTACAGAAAATCCATCCTATAAGTACATTAAATGAATAAATAGGGAGTAATTCGACCAAGCACCTCACCTTGTGGGTCACCCATCATCATAGTATCCAATAAGGACGGGACTTGGAGAATGTGTATTGATTATAGAATTTTGAACAAGATCACCCTCAAGAATCAGTACCTCTACCTGGGTTCAATGATTTGTTATATCAATTATATCATGATAAGTACTTCACCAAGTTGGATCTCAAATCAGAATACCACCAAGTATGATTTAAGGAATAAGTCACCTAGAAGACCACCTTCAAGAGAAGGAAAGGTCTATATTAATGGTTGGTAATTCATTTTGAGTTATGTAATGCACCAACTACATTTATGTGTTTGTTGAATGGTGTATTGTGACCCTTTCTAGATTCATTTGTGATAGTGTACTTAGATGGTATATTGGTTTATATAACTACTTGGTAATATTATATCTCACATCTCACACAAGTGTTAGAGACTCTAAAAAAACATCAGTGGTTGTATAACCTTAAGAAATGTGAGTTTTTTTAGCAGCGATTAGTGTATTTGGAATATGTGATTGGTGGAGGGGAATTCAAGATAGATTCCATGAAGATGGAGGCCATCCTCGAGTGATTTGTTCCTACTAATGTCATTGAATTTATGAGAAACAAACATATTCTTTGAAAAGGTTTAGATGCACTTTGGGATACCAAGGAGCATCATCTTATATAGGGATACTATATTTCTTAGTGTCTTTTGGACTACACTTTGGGAGAAGATGGACACCAAACTAAAGACATCTACATCTTTCCATCCATAGAAAAATGAGCAGACAAAAGTAGTCAATATTGGTTCAAATTTTGAGGGGTTACAATAAGAAGCATCCAAATGCTTGGGATGAAAATTTGATTTATATTCAACACTTTTGCAATAGAGTTGTTATGATCCAACGCCTTAAAAATGATAAAAAAAAAAATCAATGAATACAATCCACTTCGAGGGGGAAACCTCCTTTTACAATATATCCAATTCAAAATACAAGATAAGATGATCCTAAGACTATGTCTCATTGGTATATATATAGTGTTGAAACACACACTGACACTAAGAGGGGGGTGAATCAATGTCTGAAACTTTTGGCTACTTTTCAAACTTTCATAGATTAACTAAATTAACTAAATAAGATCTATGCAGTTCAATTAATTATTCATAAACATATATAATAAAAATTGTATGAAGTAGATAAAATATCATTCTTTTATTTATTTAACTTGAATGAATACAAATAAAATCAATCTGTTAATATCTTCAACTTCAACTGAATATGAGAGATCCAACTCTCTTGATACAAGACCTAGCTTGTAGTTCTTAGATCCAACTAAGAAATGAGGAATACAACCCTCATAACAAGACCCGGCTTATTAATCTCAGATCCAACTGAGATGTGAGGAATCAAATCCTCATGACAAGACTCAGCTTGTAAACAGGCACCAACCTGATAGAATGAACTTTTATTCAATCCAATATATATATATATATATATATATATCCGCCAAGACACTCTTCTTCTCTTTGTATTCATTTTCTTATATAGTCCTCCAAGGGGTGCCACTTTGAAACAATGTGTCATTTTGGAATGAAACATTGCACCCCTTCATTTAATTAAAACAAATGGTAACTTTTACTAATTGATTTCTGTACACCAAATTAGACATTTATTTTCGTATGAATATTCTGGAAGGATGGAAATGAATTTTAAAATTCTATCACATGGGTTTTATGAATAACATGCTTAGTTAGTCGACATGCTAAACATTTCACCAGAAAATGTGTGAGGTGGTCGGTACAGGCAGTTCTTTGAAATCAACTTGCCTAGATTTTCCTTTCATCGTCGAATGCTAGATTGACTTCAATACATTTTACCTTTACATAAATGTCTAAATTGACCTCTATATATTTCCTTTGTTGGTGACTAGTTAAACTCAAATCTTAAACAATAATCTTGGGGACTACATATAGATTTTGAATTGTTTCCATGAATGTTGTGACTATTGTACTTTCTTTAAAAGGATGAGAAAGAGAGAGAAAATGGGCATACTTTGTTAGTCGATCCGGCATACTTTGTTAGTCAATCCACTATTACCATGATGACAATCTTTCCTTCATATTTGAGTAAACTTGTAATAAAATCCATTGAAACTTTTTCTTAACATTGACTTGGTATTGCTAATGGTTGTAGGAGACCTAGAATCTTGATTGTCTCTCCCTTATTTTGTTGGAAGACCACACATTCAAACACAAACTTTTGAACATCATTTTTAAGACCTTCCCAGAAAAAATCCTTCTTGATCTTGTGGTACATTTTCAAGAATCATGAATGTCCTCCTATAAGAGAATTGTGAAATTTCAGAAGGAACTTTTGTTTGAGTTAGCAATTATTACACAAATATAGGCAATCATGATACCATAGCAAATCATTCTTCCATTAAAAATTATCCAATGAACTAGATTCCTATTGTTAAGAAATAACATTCACAATAAACCTAGTAGGAAAGAGAAGACATATTTAAACAAGAAAATAAATGGAAAACACAGTATACAGATATTTTACCCTGTAAACCAAAATGGGAAAATCAACATTCTTTGAGCGTCTTGATCCTTGTCGTCTTATTCATTTAGAATAAAGAGTTATAGGACTAACCTTGGTCTACACCTAAGACATAGTTGTCATCATACTCTCTTGCTTTACACAAGAACAACCCTACAGCCAATTTGGCTTACGTATACATGACCAGTAACCTATAAAATATGTTGAGATTTGGGTACCTTGGAAAGTGGTCCCCATGTGCTTATGAGTCTTTAAGCACAAAGGGGGAAGACTATTACCATCATATTTTACTTTATGATTCTAATTTCACTTTGACTTAGGATATTTAAGTCAAAAGTGAAATATGTTGCTTAAGTCATAAAGTGACAATTAATTCACAATGTGGGTGAATTAATAGACATAAAGAAACTAAAGAAAGTGGGTTTCCTTAGTGAGATTTTTGGAGTTGATCTCACCCATTGATTAAACTTGGCTAGATCTAATCTAGGCCATTGATATTTTAGGGTTGGCATGAGGAGGCTAAATAGAGGGTAAAGGTATTTTTGAGACTCATTCTTCACTTGTGAGTTTTTGGAGAAGAGAAGAGGGGCGCATTTCTTGAGGACAAGGAGGGCGCACTTCATGAGGGTTTGAGTAAAACCCTTGAGAGCTTGAGGAGAAACTTGAGGTTGGTTTGAGATTGCATGGAGATCATTTCCATGGAGCCATAGCTTCCATATCTGAGAGGGATCATTTTCATGGAGGAGGGTCGCATATTGAGGAGGAGGGTGAATTTTGTTTCCTTCATTTGCTCATCAAATGAGGAGGTCTTGTCAGATTGAGATGAGGTCTGATGCATATGGAGAGGACAGCTAGGGTGCTTGTTTCTATGGAGAGAGACATTCAGGATCTGGATCTGTTTATTTCTGGTGATCATTTCCACTAGGAGGAGGGCGCACATGTTGAGAGGATTGGTAGCTACCTGGTAGCAGATCTGCTTGGAGGATTCAAGCTCTGACAATTTTAGTGGAAAGGAAACACAGGAGAGGACATTTCTGTGGAGGTATTTCTTCATTGGGCTATTGATGAGCTAGGGCGCTTCAGTTCAGTGCAGAGGGAAACAAAGGAAGAGGGCGCACCACAGATTGGGCACTTCTCTTTCTGGTTCTTGTGGAAAGACTCGTGAGGAGATTGCTATGTATACGGGTTCTAGTGTATTTCATTACTTGTTGTATCTCTTTCTTTGATCATCATTATATAGACATATATCCCAAACTGGTTTTCTCCGGGGGGGTTTTATCCAGGGTCATGTTGACCAAAAATACCTGTGTGCAAAAATGCATGTGGTAGTCTCTTAGATCTATTCATTTTCAGCTGTAAATATCTTTAGGTGTGTTGTACTTATTTTAGTATGCATGTACTAACTTCTGGTTACTAAAACTACATGCTAGAGCACCTAAAATTGGAAGTGCAACCATAACAAATCAGCAAGAAGTTCTGGACTGTTGGTTGTCCTAAAACAGTAGCAAATACATTATCATGACAGTTGAAACTTAGAGTCAATATGTGGTCTAAGACAAACCTGGTTGACAAGCTTGATAGGCCCTGAAAATCTTCATGGTATCAGAGTTTTCGAGTACACAGAGAGTTGGTGCTACAGCTTCAGTGCATTAGAGGTTGATGAGGAGGAGCAGCAGGGCACCACGGAGGCTTGAGCCTCACATAGCTTCTGAGACGAGCAAATCAGGTTCTGGATCCACTTCAGGTGGAGGTGACTTGGCGAGAGGCCAAGTTGATGACTCTTGGTGAGAGACCAAGAGGGGGAGACTCTTGGTGAGATGCCAAGAGTAGAGACTCTTGGTGAGAGGCCAAGAGTAGGAGGAAATCTTTGGTGGGAGATCAAGGTGGAGATCTTTGGTGTGATGACGATATCTAGGTGATCTTGGATAGATGGAGAGTCAGTGCCATTTATAGATCATGCAGATTGAGTAGATCTGTGACAGAGTCCACTTTCAGCGATTAAGGTACTGCCATACTCACCGAGCATATGTCAAGAGGCAACCATGTCCTCTGCAGGGACGGATTGGTGGTGACGAGCACTTTGATCCAAATATTTATTAACATAATACAATTACAAGATGTCATATTTATAGGGTTTATAGTGTGAAAAACTCTAAATCATTGCACCCAAAAACTGTTACAAATCCACGCATATCATTGGTTGCAAATGCCACGAATATCGAAATTCTGTTACAGTTATCTTTAGTCAGTTTACCAATCAACCTCCAGTCCAGCTTCAGGTCGGTTCCACTCGACCTCCTGTCATTTGACCTTTCGACCTGCATGTCGATCGCTTCAACCTTCGAATTAACCATCAACGTGAATTAACTCATCGGTTGACTCTTCACTGAGTCCATCCACCTCGAATAGACAGTTGGATGATTGTTCTATTGCTACAAAGAATATAACAACCCAACATCCTCCCACTTGTTGTCTTCTTTGTTGATACAAGAGAACATGAAAAAAAATTCACTGACCTATGGCAGCAATGCCCATTGTCTCTCTACATTAAGAGAACTTCACTGAAATCATAGACTTGATCAAAGAGTCTATTATGTTTTCCAACGCGTCTACTTTCTCCAGTCACACCTTGTTGCTTTCCACCATGTCACTAACGAAATGGTATTGTAAATAAATATGCTTTGTCCTGGAATGATAAGTTGGGTTCGTTTCCAGGAATATTATGTTTTTACTATCGCAATGTATCTTCATAGCTCTCTGCTCAAACCTGATACCTGAACACAATCGTTGCAACCATACTGCTTCTTTGCTTCCATCAGTGGTTTCCATGTATTCAACTTATTTTTTCAACAAGGCTATGACCTCCTAGTGCTTACTCATCCAGCTGATTGCTTCATTGAACATCTTGAACACATCCATTGGTCGACCTTTGGCAATCCAAATCTCTAGCCTAGTTAGCGTCAACAAAGCCATGTACATTTACTTCACTATCAACTTTAGGTTTCCTTTGGTAGCATATAGCATAATGTTTTGTGCCACACAAATACCTGAAGGCTCTCTTAACATTTTTCCAGTGCTCTTTTCCAGGTGTCGACATGCATCTACTCAATACTCTTATTGCATGGGCCATGGTTGGTCGAGTGCAGACCATTGCATACATCAAAATACCAAAATCACTTTCATAGGGAACATGTTCCATGTCCTTTATTTCTTCCTACATCTTTGGACATTATTTAGTGGTTAATTTTTCTCCCACGGTAATTGGAACTTTGATTGGTTTGCAATCATGCATGTTAAAATGATTCAATATTGTTTCAATGTACTTCCTCTGGTTCAACCAAATTTTTCTAAATGCCCTAATCTCTTGATCTCCATTCCCATAATCAATTTCGTTGCACCGAGATCATTCATGTAGAACTTGGAGGATAGTTGTTTCTTCACCTCCTTTATTGCATCAATGTTGTTTCTGACCAGCATCAGGACATCGACATACAATGCTACATATATGAAATGTTCGCCTTCTTCCTTAGAATATACACAGTGATCAGTCTTGTTTCTCACAAATCTAAAACTAAGGATGTAGGTGTCAAAATTTTGATACCATAAACTTGGTGATTGCTTTAGACCATAAAGGGATCTTTTCAACTTGCACACTAGCTCTTTTTTGCCCTTTAGTACAAATACTTCAGGTTGTTTCATGTAGATTTCTTCTTCCAGGTCCCCATGTAAGAATGTTGTCTTCACATTCATTTTCTCTATCTCAAGATCAAATGTTGTAGCCAGAGACATTGGTACTCTAATGGAAGTTAATTTTTCAACAAGGGATAAAATCTCACCAAATTCGACTCCTTCGACTTGGGAATTCTTTCACTACCAATCGAGCTTTGAATTTTGTGACTTGACCTGTTGCACTCATATTTCTCTTGAATACCCACTTGATACCAACAATTTTTCTTCCACTAAGTAATTATACCAAATCCCATGTATCCTTGTGCAAGGATTCCATTTCTTCGACCATGGAATCCTTCTGGAGTTTACCCTATATTGAGTCGATTGCCTCCCTATCTGACTTGGGCTCCTCATAAATGGAAGTTAACACAAATGTGGAATGTAAATTGGGTGAACTATAGCCTTCAAATGGTTTTCTTACTCATTCAAATATCCTTACAATTGGAGTTGGTTGTTCCACCTCTTCATATGACTCAGTCGACTCATCTGAATCATCTTCTTCATTCCTCAGCTCAAACTTCGCCTTATCTGGATATTTCTCTGTTTGAACTCCTTCAAACTAGGAATTTCTACTGACTTCCATGAAGACCACATCTCGATTGTACACTAATTTCCTTGATGTAGGATCTCATAGCTTATATCCTTTCATTACATCCTTGTACCCAATGAAAATACACATGAATGCCTTCTTGTCTAGCTTTTTCCTCTTTTATGTGGGAACATGCACAAATGCATCACAGCCAAAAACTTTCAAATGTAAAATTGAAGGCTTCTTACCAAACCATACCTTATGTAGAGTTGAGTCAACTAGCGTCGACAAAGGAGACCTATTTACCAAATATTTTGTTGTGTTGACTCCCTCTTCCTAGAATTCTTTTGTGAACCTGGCACCATTGAGCATGCTCCTTGCCTTCTCCATCAATGTCTTATTCATTCTGTCAACAACTTCATTTTTTTGGGGGGTATATGGTGTGGTATTTTGGTGTTCTATACCACACTACTTGCAGAACTATTCAAAGTTATTTCGACATAATTCACCACCATTATCAATTCTTATCACCTTGATCTTCTTATCTGTCTGGTTTTCCACAAGAGATTTAAACTCTTTGAATTTCTCAAAAGCCTGTGATTTCTTCCTCGAGAAATATATCCATGTCTTCTTGGAGAAATAATCTATGAAGGAGACATAATACATGGATCCACTAAGTGAAGGGATTGTTTCAAGCCCAAACATATCACTATGAATCAATTCTATAATCCCCTTTGCTCTCGTTGCTCCAGATGGGAACCTAACCTGATTTTGTTTTCCATATATGCAATGTTCACAAAAATCAACTTTTGTATTACAATAAGGTAAAAATTCGACCATATATTTGTTGTGCATAGCTTGAAGTCCTTTTTCTCCAATGTGTCCCATCCTCTAGTGCCATAACATAGTCAGGTTGACTTGATGAAGAACAGTCCATTCGGTTTGTATCGACTCAACCCAAGTTAAGTTGAATCAAGTCAAAGTCAATGCAAATTTAGGAAAAACAATGTTGTTGCATCCAGTCGAGTCGACGTTCCCTAACAAATTGTATATGGTTCCCATCTAAACTCCTTTAATTAATACCATCGCTCCCCTGACCATTTTTCAAGTATCCTTCTAAAATAGAGTGTGCATGCCTGCATCACTCATCTTATTGAAAGATATCAAGTTTCTTTCCAAACCTGAAATATGTAGCACACCTGGAACGGTTATGCTTCTCCCATATTGCAAAATTGGTTGGACTCTTCTTCGTCCAACAATTTCAGTTTTCAAGTCGTCTCCCAAGAACACATCTCCCCCTTCATATCTCTCATATTTTCAGAACCATTCTATGTGAGGTGTCATATGAAAGGACGCTCTTGAGTCAATCAACCAAACATCATGATTTGATTGTGTATTGGTCAACGCCAAATACACATCGCCTCATTTATCTAGAGTAGTCTTTCTCTCAGTGATTGCTTCTCATTGGATCATGCACTGACTTCTATCGCCTTCAACTTGCAATCTCTTTTGTAATGCCCGGATTTACCACATTTCCATAATCTTATCATCGAATGGTCCAGGCCTTTAGATCTACCCTTTGACTTAGACTTTCTACCGGATAATTTTTCTTTATCTCTAGCGACCTCTCACCATTAAGGCATATTTAGTCAATCCTTCAAGGTTCATTTGTCTCATTTCTTCTCATAATAGAGATGCAACCACGTCTTCTAGCACTAATGTGGTCAAATTACTCCCTATAGCCATTGTTATCGCACAAGTCGTAGGTTGGGCAAAGCCTCACCCAACCACCAATTGGCGACAACTTAGAGAGCACCTATCCACTGTCACCTTAGGTAGGTGTTCCCGTAACTTTAGAGGTGAGGTAGTCACATCAAGGTGGGAATATAGGTGACCCTAGGGGGATTGAAATAGAAAATGATATGAATGGATGGAAGCCCCTAATTGGTCAAGTTTCTAGATGGAAAAAGGGAACTTGGAGATGAGTCTAGAGGGTTGCTTAAGGTTTCCAATGATTTGAGTAACCTGCCAAGTGTGAATACATGCCCGAAACACAAAGAAAACCAAGTATATGATATAATATGTTAGTTGGACAAGCAAGTTAAGCTTGTTGTCCCTAATTGCAGAAAAATTCAATGATATATATCAACATATAGAAGATAATAAAGGCTTCAAAATAAGTGTTAAAAGTGCAATTGAATAAGCAAGAGAGAAGCCAGTGAAAGCCAGCTTAACTCAACAATGATAAAGAAATACTTTAGCACAAAAACAAGGCTGAAAAAAAAATCTTACTATAGTGATATTTATCAATCTTATGGATGTATCAAACCAAGCTTTATAACAGAAAATAATTCAATGAAAATCACCTTTAACTAGCTCAAAAAGTGTGCTAGGGTTAGTATTTTGCTAGGGCAAAGTTGTAGCCAATTCCTAGGGTTAGTTTAGGAGTTATATAGGGTTAGAGAGTTAGTTTTATGCAGCCCTAATGGTTGTAGGTTAGTTTTATAACAGCATCAAGATTTAGTGGATGAAAGAGGATGCCTCAATGAGGCAATAAATCCTAGGGCTCGAGGAACAACTTCCAAGTGAGAGAACTTCAGAACTTGAAAATTTCACGTTTACCAATGCAAAGTTTTATTTCTCCAATACAATGACTAGTAACTTTGATTATGGGTTAATGGGGTCAAAAGTAAATATCTAGAGCTACTACCTCCTTGGGATTATAAATCCTCTTATTCCCTAAGGCAAGTAACCTATCTAGGGTTTAAAAGTAAGGGGTGTATGCCCTTATACTTCCTTTGCAAACCCTTGCAAACAATTATTATATGCTTAAAAATTATGGTGGAGCTAGAGTATGGGTGTATGCACTTAGACTCCCTACCTAGCCTTAGAAAAATCAACCTTGAACTTGAATTACAAATGATAGCAACAAGTAGAAGGCCTTACCAATCCAATAGAAAAAAGATAAATTGTAGCATGCCAAGATAACCACTACAATAGCTAGAAAATGACCTCCAAGATCTAGCGAATCATCATCAAGTACTCCATAACCAAAGAAAGCACCACACTATAGCACAAGAGAACAAAAATCTCCAAGGTAGCGAAAATTTCAGTCCAATACTTCTCACAATGGGAGACTTATGTTATAAAATGAGATCTTATGATCTCTATTTATACAAAATATCATTGACATAGTTTGTCCACATTAGCAAGGGTAAAACATAAGACAAGGGGTCCACAACCCTTATCTTACACCTTGCAACAAAGTTATATTAAAAAATTCACTTAAAATTTACTTTTGCACAAAAGAAACCCTAGCATAAGGTGATGTCACCTCTTTAGGGGATGTTTTGACACTAGGAGCAAGTCGTTGGAGTTGGAGATGCATAGTTATGCCTCCAAAGGCCACATGTCACTCATMTAGGCCAACTCCTCATGGTCAAGGTCTTATTMTCCTCAAAATTTCCATGTGTYAATGAACATCTTCACCACCAAACCCTAGCCCTTTTATGTGACGTCAAGCTTCCAATGAGACGTTTTTCCTCTCCTAGGAAATTCGTTTGGCATGTGAGGTCTAGGTTATGTCTCTCAAGTCATATTCTAGGCCWTCAAAGGTACATATCTTTCATCCGGCATGTGGTCCCTCGACATGCAACCTGTGGGCTTGAAGCCCCATGGAAGCCCAAGCTAGGCTTGCTCCTCCAAAATTGTCCACCAACTAGGTCCTGCAAAGACAAATGAGCACGCTCTCCAAGGATCTCAAGTCATAATATCATGGTGAGTAAATCAAATCAATAAATGATCCACCTAAGCATGTGTATCAAATATTACCCAGTCAAACAGGTAAGTGATCAAAGACATTATGCAACTTGCCAAGCTTGGATATGGGAGGGTTTACAAGGTGTCATATTGGGTAGATCTTTCCCTAGGTCAAGGAGTGTTCCCCAAGTTATCCCTCTCTAATCCATGTGAAGTAGATGAAGTGGTTATGGGTCAAGACTCACTAGGAATGGGGTTCATGACATACAAGGGGTTGTAGTGTCTCATTCATGGGTGTCTTTGTAGAGGGTGTGTGGCACCTTCGTTTGCAATGCACTTTTTCCAATCCCATCCTATTGACATTATTTGTTTCTTTCATGTTTTAAGGAACGATTTGAATGCCACTATCCTGTCATGGTGTCAAGATAATGACAGTGTCACTCACAAATACATTGTAGAAATGAGAAGGTTGGCTCGTGATGAGACCCCCTTTCTCTCAGTTGTGCAACTAAGAGCCACTACCCCGGCTTCGTGGCCAGATGATGGTAATTCCATACCACTAGATACCCATGATCATGATAGGTCGTATCGTGATGAGACCTCCTATCCTCCAACTAACCCCCTAAGCATTATATCATTTATTCTTGTGGGTCCCCCTTTTTCTTATAGAGAAGTGTTTCATTTCTTTCTCGGGAATCCCTGGGTGAAGCATCTAGAAGGTTTATATATAGGCTTTTATCTTTTTAGCCAACAAAAATCCCTCTGGGACTTCAGCCCCTTCTTCCCATAGAATAAGGGACAACCCCTTCTTGGGTCAATACACCCTAAAATCCAAAGAGACAAGAAAATGGGGGGGTTTTAGATGATAGAAAGTGGTAAGTATGGTTGGGAATGGTACAATGGCTCTTCAAGGGAATTCCTAGTAGCAAACCCATTCTTGAGGAAGACCATTTACTAGGGCACAATGTCAACCACCAAAGTAAAATGGGGAAAAAAGAATAATTTCCAAGCATATGTCATGAAATCTAAAGCAGTATAAGATATAACATAGTCAAAATGCCTCAAATATTGAAATGACACTCACCATAATACCTAACTTGTACCTCATGGATCAAGGCCCAGTGCCTCTCGCAAGCCAGTTGATGTGGTGGATGCCATCTGAAAATCCTAACCTATGTGGTGGTGACAAGGGTCTCCATCTGTGCAAGTGGACATTGTTGGTCATGTAGTCTCTGGGCACTTCATATCTGCAACTTGAGGGCCTCAAGACATAATCTCCTTAGTCATCCCACAAAATGGGGATAACATCTGGCTCCTACTTCGAGACATGTGCTCGTCGTAGAGTGCATGAGAACCGCAGCATCTCTTGGTAGACCTGTGCTTGCCAAAACTCAGAGAAAAACATTGGAGCATCTAGGGTGGTGCTATCACCCTTCATCCATATGCATAAAATTTCAAATGAGAACTAATCTAGAAAAGAAAATTTTGGCATTTTTTCAAAATTTTCTAAACTAAACATGAAATCAATATGCAAGTAGAGAAAAATGAAATATGAAATGCATCTAAATTAATATGAGAAATCAAGATGCAAATGCAAGGAAATCAAAATGACCTACATACCTAAGGCCCGAGCCCTGAAGAATTCATGTGACCTGAACATAAGGTTGGAGAAGAGATCCATCCATTAGTAATGGCATATTTATCCCATCCAAAGCTGTCATATAGTAGCTTTATTTTTCAGACTTCTTCTTGATGATGTAAGGGCCAAGCCATGAGTTTTCATCTCTCTGTTCATACATGGGCTTTCCCTTTCTCTTGTCCCACATGAGGGAAATAATTTCTTCACTAAAATTGATGCAAGGCATACTCTCAATGTATGGATATGAAGGAGGCTCTATGTTGACCATCCTTTTGATGGTGTCTTCATCTTCTTCATCTTCTTTCTTCAAAATTTGGATAGACCCTGGCTCCTTCCCATGGTGCTTCGTAAGTTTCTCTCTGTATTCATTTGTCCATGGGAGAAACATCTCTATGGGGTATTCATGGATGAAGGATAGCTCAAATAGATCATACTCAATAATCTGTGGAGGCACATCATAATCATGTTCATTGACATAATCATGGCCATTAGGATCCATCACATGTTTATCATTATTTTCCCGCCTATGTTCCATCTCCCATGGGAATGTATGCATGAGTAAGGCTCATGATAAGGAAACCCCCAAGGGCAGAAGACCAAGTCCTCAACAAGAGCATCCCCCAAGCATCCAACACATCGATCACTACTATGTTCATGAGGAAGTTGATGTTAGA
>ML839889.1:7375-18707 GCA_009831015.1 Picea engelmannii | reverse complement strand
TTTAGGGCAAATCTCATCACTGGAAGACAAACGTTGGCCCTCTCTGGGCCTCCAAACTCTGCCACACGTGCCAAACTGCCCTGTAAAGCTGCCAAGCGCTGGAGGTGACGTCTAGGATCTCTGGAGGACGTCCTGGGTCAACAAAGGGACACGTTCCACCTGCAGTGGGTCAACCCCCTAGGGCTTGGCTCAGCCAAGGCGTCCTGGATGAAAATGTCCTTCTTCTCTCGTGCAAAGGCTCGACCAATCACTGTCCTGTCTCTGCCCTTGATTAGGTCCCAACAACCATCTGATGGGCTCTTCAGCCCCATGGAGGTCCAAACTAATCATCTCCCCATGTGTACCGGTCCACTTGGTACCTGTCCGTCAGGCATGGTCCTGCACATCAAAAACTTCTCCCTCCATGGGCTCATTAGTCCTCGGGATCATAGCAATGTCAATCATATTTCATCATTAATTTTATCAAATGCAGGCATAAAACCCCTAGCATATCATCTAATAGCTCAAAGATATTACAATGACCTGCTATACAAAGCGGAAGAAAAAGACAAAGTGCCCTATTGGGCCAGGATCCATAAGAAAAGGAAAGTTCCCAAAGGATATCATCCAAGCCATGTAATACGAGGTGGTGTGGTCTAAGGATGTCCAGACATAGTGAAAGATAGGGGTGGATATTATCTGTGGGTGCCTTTGTAGGAGGCGAACTGTACCTATCATGGATGCAATTCTTTCCAAGCCCTTTATTGCCTTTATTCTTTCTTTTCTTTAAGATCTAACTAGAGGACACAACCTTGGTGTGGTGACCAGAGATGATAGTGTTACCCACGAGTACTTTCACAGAGATGATAAGGTTGGCTCGTGATGAGACCCCCTTTCCCTTGGCCATGCAACCAAAGGTCACTGCCCTGGCGTGGTAACCAGATAATGGCAATGTCATACTGCTAGGTACCTATGAACATAATGGGCTGGCTTGTGATGAGACCCCCCATCCTCTTGGCTAGGTCTTGTTTTGTATATTTTCTTAGGGTCCCTCTTGTTTCTTATTTGAGAGGCTTTTTATTGCCTTCTCGGGGATCCCTAGGCGAGGCATCTCTAGGTTTTATTTTATGGCTTTTATCTCTTACCAACTACTTTTACCCCCTGGGCCTTTAGCCCCTTCTTCCCACAGGATAAGGTGTAACCCCATAAATAGGTCATCCTAATGTCCGAACTAGGGGAATGGGATAGATGAATGGGAGATAAGATGTAAAAGTGATATAATGATGGGAGCGGATGATGGCTCTTCAAAATCCCCCTTGGTGGCTAACCAAAACCTATGAATACAAGCTCGCTAGGACACCCCATTAATTTCCCCAACCATGGTCAAGTGGGTTAGTGTAAGATCCAAGCAGTCGTCAGAAATGTAAGGAATCTGATGCATATATCTGAAAGTTATAATGATCAGACATGACACATACCATGATACCTGGACCAATTATCTCATGGAGCAAGAGTCTTCTCTGATGCAAGTCCAAGCCGAAGGTGATGGATGCTGCTGCTGCTGACAGGACAGGTCTGATGAAGAAGAAGAAAGATGGGCCCTCCAGGGCCATGCTCAGGTCAATCCTGCTCTCGGTATTCCATGTCTAGGACCTGTGGGCCTCGAGACATGATCTCCTAGTTATCCCTAGAAATTAGGGATAACAGGCCTCCTTCAGGGTCTCCTGAAACCATCTAGGTCTCCTCTTCCCTGAAGTGGTCAACGGAGAAGTAAGGTCTCTTTGCCCTAGAGTGACTGCCTCAAGACTCATCTCAACACTCTGAGATCTTGAAGTTTGTGCCCCATCTGACTAAACATGCTCTGACTATGACCCTGAAGCTGTGCATGGTGACCCTGTCACCCCTGATACTGGTGTACTCGAAATCTGAGGCTGTGCTCCCTCTGAGACTGCAATCGACGACTCCGCATCATCCTCAACTCCAACTCTCGACTCAAGAGATCTCGCAAAAGCTCTATCCTCCTTAACTCTGACATCTCTACTCACCACCACTCTCTTAAGTGGCGGAATGTAGATGCGATAGGCTTTCGACACCTCTGAGTATCCAACTAGAATCCCCTGCTGGGTTGTGGGGTCTAGCTTTGTCCTCCTCTCCGAGGGGACATGAGAGAAAGTCAAGCACCCAAAGATCCTGATGTGCTCGACATTGAGCCTACTACTAGTGAAGGCCTCCTCAGGAGTCATCTTCCCCAATATCTTGTGGGGGCTCTTGTTTTGCAGGTAATCTACAGTAGCATATGCCTCTGCCCATAAGTACAAAGGCAAACTCTGATCATGTAGCATGGATCTCGTTGCATCGGTAATGGCCCGGTTCTTCCTCTCGGCAACCCCGTTCTGTTGGGGGTTGTAGGGTACGGTCATCTTTCTTCTAATGCCATGCTGGGCACAGAAGTCTACAAACTGTCTCAAGGAATACTCTCCCCCGTTATCCGACCGCAAGACTTTGATCTTCTTTCCCGACTGGTTCTCCACAAGAGCTCTGAACTCTTGGAACCGTGTGAAGACCTCACTCTTGGCCTTTAGGAAATAGATCCAAGTCTTCCTCGAGTAGTCATCAATAAATGTGAGATAATACTCACAACCACTCAAGGACCTCCGAGTCATGGGCCCACACACGTCCGTGTGTACTTAATCCAGTATCCCAGCTGACCTGGTGTCACTGCTGGGGAACGATGCCTTGGTAAACTAACCAAGCGCACACCCTCTGCAAACATCCTGATACTCTATGTTGATCTGTGGCACTCCGGTCACAACCTCTCTCAGTCCTCCAAGATCTCCGTGATGTAGGTGGGCCATCATGCGATGCCATAACTCACATAACTTTCTGCTGCTGTCGCTACTCGCTGCCAATGCATGAAGTGGCTGAAAAGCAATCTGAATAGTTTCCCATCCCTCACTCCAATCACTTGTCCTGAGGCAACTGAAGACCCCCGAGGATGAATGAGTACCTCGGTGCCTCTGAATGTCACCCCAAGACCTCTATCCTAGAGGGTGGAAACTGAAATCAAATTCTTCTTCAGCCCAAGTACATAAAGAACGTCCGTGAACGATATAGGTGGCATGCTATCTCTCCGAAAGGTAACTGTGCCAATCCCAACAACTCTGACCAATGTGTCATCTCCAAGAGAAATCTCTATTCTGACCTCGGTGTCTCTGAGATCAGTGATATGCTCTCGAACTCCAGTCATATGGCTCGAAGCCCCGCTGTCAATATACTAGATACTGGGTGTCGTCTCAACTGAAGTGCAGCATATGAGGAAAGCACACTCTCTCTGAAACTGTGTCTCGAAATCTGTCTCCTATGCTGTAGCTGCGGTACCACCCTTCTTCTTCTTCCTATTCAAACATTGTCCAACATAGTGCCCAAACTTCTTACAAACAAAGCACTTCACTTTGCTCATATCTCTCTTCTGACCACTGCCCTGACCACTGCTTCTCTCTCCTCCACTCCCCTGTGGTTGGGCCCCAAACTTGGGACCCTGTCGACCTCCACGGCTGGCCTTCTTCTTGCCCTTTGTCCAAGGAGCAAGATCCTCCTCACCCTGACCAATCTGCTACTGCTGCTGCTGCCGCTGTCCAGAAGCCTCAGCTGTAAGCCTAATCTCCTCCTGGACGAATTCATCCCACATCCTTTCCCATGTAGGCATGACCTCGCGGGCAACAATGCCCTATACAAATGAATCCCACGGTTTGGTGAAGCTATTCATAGCTTGCCTCACCAAAGAGTTAGGGTTCACAATCTCTCTGACGACTGCCAGCTCGTCTTTGATTTGAGTGTAGCGAGCAAGGAATGAAGTTACCGACTCATCCTTGAGCATGCGAATGCCCCTGAGTCGGTCATGAAGAACCATGATACGGTTCTCATTGGAGCTCTCATACAACTTGCAAAGAGATGCCCACATCTTGAATGCACAAGTCTTCCCCGTCAAATGGGGTATGATATGGTCACGAACTGCGTCACAAATGGTCCTCTTCGCCTTGTTGTTCCTTTTCCTGAACTCTGCCACCAAGACGAGAGCAGTGATATGAATGGGGGGAACAATTGCGATGACTATGTCCCATAGCTCGTGGTCCTCTAATATGAAGACCATCCTCGCCTTCCAAGGCGACCAATTGCTAGCCCCTGCTAGCTGTTAGAATATAGAAGATATTGTGCTCGTTTTACCATTGACGATACCCTCGTCACCCAACCATAGGCTGAAGCCACCCTCCGAGCACCTTAACCTTGACTGAGAATTACTCCGGAAGCAAACCCTAGGCTAGATAGCCAAACAAGGTGTAGCGCATCTTCCTCCAAGGATAACGCACCAACAATAGCTGATCAGATAGTCCAAACCCTAGCCAAGAGATAGTCCAAGCTCATACTGAAAACTAGCTGCTGCTGCAGCTTTACCTGCAGCTCTCCTCCACATGTGCGCACCAGATTGGGAACTGTAGTGCGCACCAAACTGGGAACTGCAATTCTGAGATGTTGTCAAATGAGAACTGACGCCCTGTATTTGTATTGATTCTGCCAGATTTGCTCAGGCCGACTTCTCCTTCTGGATATGTGTCTGTTCAGTATATTATTATTATCTCTGCCCGACTTCTTCTCTTGGAGGCTAATAACCTAATATAAATTATCTTCTTGAGCCGACAAGACTTCTAGGGTTATTAGCCAACTCATTAGGGTTTTCTCTTGCTTTCCGGAGTCTTCTATTCTCGTCAGGTTCACACATGGAGGTAAATACCTCCCACGGCTACCATAATATTAACACTAGCCTGTCCTCAACTCGCATCTGAGATGCTAACATGTCTGCCATACTGCAATCCCCAACTGATGCTCACATTGCCAAGGAAAACACTGTCTCACTCCTGTCAACATAGGTGTGAAAAGAGACAAGTGTAATCTGACCTCACTCCTAACAAAATAGGTGTGAAAAGAGGTCAAGTCAAATCAACCTCACTCCTACTGTGTAGGTGTGAAAAGAGATTGATGACAAGTGCCAAAAACTGCCCAATTGTCCTCTGCAAAAATTTGCCCTCTAACAAGCACTGAATGAGTCAATGGCTGTCCAAAAAAATTCTGCCAAGAAGATGTATATGACAGCCAACAAAATGCTGTCCCAACTGCTCAAAATTTCAGCCACCTCAGCTCTGATACCATGAAGATTTTCAGGTCTTATCAAGCTTGCCTACTGGGTCAATCTTTGACCACAATTAGGCTCTAAGTTTCAACTGTCAAGTAAAGTATATGCTGTTGTTTTATAACAGCCAACAGTCCAAGAACTTCTTGCGGATTTGTTATGGTTATATTTGCGATTTTGGGTGCTCTTGCATGTAGTTTTAGTAACCATAAATTAGTACATGCATTCCAAGATAAATACAACACACCTAAAGATCTTTACAGCTGAAAATAAACAGATCTAAGAGACTAACACATGCATTTTGTACATAGGTATTTTTGGTCAACATGACCCTGGATAAAACCCCCCCGGGGAAAACCAGTTTGGAATATATATGTATATATGAGGAAAGCAGAAGGTGGAATACAACAAGTACAAAATATAGTGGAACCCGATACAATAGCAGCTCGTTCTGAGCTGAAATACAAGTCCAAAACCTGCAAGTGCGCCCTAGGAAAGTGCGCCCCACATACAAGCTAGCAAAACCAATGAAACTGCTCCAGAAGCAAACTGTGAGCTCAAATCTGAAAACCCCTCCACAGGAATGAAGCTCTGCTGGATGGCCTCCCTCTGCAACTGATGTCACTGCAATCTGATGGCTAGAAGTCCTCCCACAACTAATGCGCCTCAATCTGGCAATGTGCCCTCCACAGGTGTGAAACTTCTCCACTAAATAAACAAGGCTAGATGCTGGTAGCCTCCCTCCATGAAAGCTAGCGCCCAAGCTCAAGCAACCTCGTGCAACAAACCTCACCCTCATCCTCCAAGTCTTCCTCTCACAAAGAACAAATGAAGAATGATCCTCTCCTTCACCCTTTGTGCCCTTCTTAGACATCCAAAATGAAACCTAAGATATGAATGGTGGAGATCATCTCATCTCCCATCTAATCAGTGGTTGAGATCTCCCCAAAAATATCTAAGTCAATAACCCACTTTGGGTTAAGTTTCCTAAGTCTACTTTATGTCTCTAATTCACCCACTTTGTGAATTAATAGTCATTTTAGGCATAAATGACTAAATTTCACTTTTGACTTAAAACTCCTAAGTCAAAGTGAAATTAGACAAAAGTACAAGGTACAAAATGTATAGTCCTTCCCTCATGTGCTAAGGAGAGTACAAGCACATGGGGAACACCTCCCAAGGTACAAAACTCAACATATTCTCGCTCGTCTTGGGTTTACTTCTTGAAATCAAAAGTTGAAGTGTTTGGAAAATTCAAGGAATTCAAAGCCTTGATAGATAATCTCTTTGAAAGAAAAATCAACATACTCAGGTAAGATAATGGAGGAGAATACACCTCAAAAGAGTTTGTAAGCTTTTGTAGAGATGTCGAGATTAAGAGGGAGCTCACCATTCCCTACAATCCCCAACAAAATGGTGTAGCAGAAAGAAAGAACATAACTATAATGGAAGCAGTGAAGACTATGATCCATGATCAAGATCTTCGAATGCACTTCTGGGCAGAAGCAGGAAGAACAGTATATGTACAAAACATATTATCTCATAGTGCACTTGGGTTCAAAACCCCCAAAGAAATGTTCTCTGAAAAGAAGCTAGAAGCCATGAGACAAATCAAGATACCTAAGCCATTCTCCAGTTATATGGCGCATATGTGTGATCTCATAGAAAATGAGCCTACTTGCTTTGAAGAAGCCATTCGGAAGAAATAATGGGTAGATGCCATGATAAAAGAACACCAATCAATTATAAAGAATAACATATGGTAAATAGTTCCCAGACCGAAGAGCAAAGATGTGGTATCTTCCAAATGGTTACACAAGATAAAACATGCTGCTAATGGAAGTATTGAGAAATATAAAGCAAGGTTTGTAGCTCATGGATTTTCTCAAAAGGAAGACATTGATTATGAAGAGATGTTTGCTCCTATAGCCAGATACACTTCTATCAGAACCATCATAGCTCTTGCAACAAAGATGAAGTGGATGTTACACCAGATGAATGTGAAAACAACCTTCTTAAATGGTGTCATTGAAGAAGTGGTGTATATAGAATAGCCTCAAGGGTTTGAAGTTGAAGACAAAAAGACTCATGTCTACAGGTTGAAGAAGTCTCTGTACAGTTTGAAGCAAGCTCCTAGAGCTTGGTATGGAAGAATTGAGAGTTTCTCGACGAGCTTGGGCTTTACCAAGAGTAAAGCTGATTCTAACCTTTACTTCAAGGTTATGAATGATGAGCTAGTTATACTGCTGATGTATGTGGATGAATTATTCTTAATTGGAGAAGAAAAACTCATCACTGATTGTAAGAAGAAGCTCGCTGCAGAGTTTGAGATGAAAGACGTAGCCCTAATGCATTATTTCTTAGGTCTTGAGGTTTGGCAGAGCCCAGAGAAGATCTTCCTTAACCAAGGGAAATATGCAGTTGAAATACTGAAGAGGTTTGATATGTTGGAGTGTAAATCCATGATCACACCCATGGAAACAAATTTGAAGCTCCTGGTTGACACTTCGTCAGAATTGGTTGATGCTATGCTGTACAAACAGATCATTGGATCGTTGATGTATCTGACGAATACTAGACCAGATATATATTTTGCTGTGAACACCTTGATTTAGTATCTGGTAGAACCCAGACGTGTTCACTTGGTTGCTGCAAAACATGTGATGAGATACCTTAAGGGTATGTTGGACTTTGGTCTCTGTTATAATGGAGATCATGACTTTAGACTGATTGGTTATACCGATTCAGATTGGGATGGAAGTGTTTCTGACAGAAAGAGCACTTCAGGATGTTGTTTCAGTCTAGGGTCAGCCATGGCTTCATGGAAGAGTAGGAAGCAATCCAGTATTGCTCTCAGCACAACATAAGCGGAATACATTGTTGCATGTTCTGCCAATTGTGAAGCCAAATGGCTTCGAAAGTTGTTGATAGGTCTGTTTGATCTGGAGATGGAAGCAACTGTGATTCTATGTGATAACCAGAGTTGCATAAAGATGACAGAGAACCCTATGTTCCGTGACAAGTCAAAACACATAGAAATCCAGTATCACTACATTCATGATATGGTGCAGAGGGGAGCCATAAAGCTCCAATATGTTGGCATAGATGAGCATGTTGCAAATGTGTTGACCAAGCCTCTGTTTCTTGTAAAGTTTGAGCACTTTCGAGACAAGCTTGGTATAGTCCGAAAGGACCTCCCTCGAAATGGGGAGTGATGTTGATGATACTATGGAAACCTAACCAACAACGGGTAGCTCAGTTAGGATTTTATATCCTAGGGGATTGATCATCCTTGGACAAATCCCGAAGGTCCAATAAGGACAGTCTGTCAGAGTACCTATGCATGTATATGCTAGCTGTGGTCAGTAGTGGTAGCTCCATTAGGATTTTTATAATACTAGGGAATCTTATGATTCCTGGGCAAATTGCGAAGGTCCTATAAGGACGGTCTGTCAGAGTACCACGTGGTAGCTTCGTTAGGATTTTATATCCTAGGGAATCTTATGATTCCTGGGCAGATCCCTAGGGACTGTCAAAGTACCACAAAATGTTGTTGATACACCTGCCTCATTTTGTTGCCCCATGATGATGATGATGTTGTTGCTCCAACCTCGTGCTGTGATGATGTTGTTGCTCCAGCCTTGTGCTGTGATGATATTGCTCCAGCCTCGTGTTGTTGATGATGATGCTATTGATGTTGTTATAGCTTTTATGTTAACTAATGTTTATGTTTCAGGTTCCATCTTCATGCTGTGAATGATGATGATGATACTCCAGCTCCATGCTGTGAATGATGATGTTATTGATGATGAGAAAAAACTTCCGATGATTTATAGATATGCCAGTCAGTGTTCCAGATGTTGATGTTGTTGCCCTCTCTCTCTCCTGATGATGTTGTAGAATACCCTTCTTGTTAAGGGGGAGTGTTGAAATATTGTAACCGCAAAGAATATTCTACTTATTATTGAGCTATTATCTTATAGATCAATCCCCTTTTGTCGATTTATCATGTCTGACTTTGTATAAGACCAAATCCCCTTCTGTGGATTGGTCAAACCCTAATTATATGCTGCTAATTAAGAAGTCGACCCCAAGGCCTAATTGAAGTGGTTTTTGTTAAGGTTTAAGCTATTATTAGAGTTCTTTGCATTTCAATAGATAACAATAGCATAAGCTAGGATCACTGAGAAATACACAATCACAAGAGACACATCATTTATCCTGGGAAACCCTCATGGGGGAGAAAAGCCAACAAAAACTTCCTTATTATAGATAGCCAATACAATGCCAAGAGATAACTCAAACAAATATAGAAAGTCCTTTCCGAAGAATGCGCCTCTCTCTCTCTCTCTCTCTCTCTCTCTCTCTCTCTCCTCCAAATGCAGCTTCGAAACTTGCTCCTCAATGAACAAGTGAGTGTGTGTCTAATTAAGGCGCTAGCCTCCTTATTTATACAACTCTGGCACGTGTGGAGGTGTCTTTTCACTGGCAGAGCCGACTTCTTCTTCTGGGTGGTTATAACCACCTTTAATATATTTTGGGGCCTCTTTAATAGATTCTGGGGCCGACTTCTTATTCTGCCTATTACAATTATGTTTTGACCAATCCGCAAAAGGGGATTTGGTCTTTTACAATGGCTGACATGATCAATCCACAACGGGGATTGATCTAATGAATAATACATCAATAATAATTAGAATACACTTTGCAGTTACATTATTTCAACACTCCCCCTTAACAAGAAGGGTATTCTATAACAACATTAGGTGAGAGAGAGGACAACATCATCAACAACATCAGGTGGGTGAGAGGACATCATCATCAATATCATCTTGGAACACTGACTGGCGTATCTATAAATCATCGGAAGTTTTTCTCATCATCAACACGACACAGAGGCTGGAGCATCATCAACACAGCATGGAGCTGGAGTAGCATCATCATCGTCATCGGTATGAGGCTAAGGTAACATCATCATTATCTTCAACATTAAAGATGAAATAATATCATCATCATCATCTTCAGCAAGGACTCAGGCGCTGAAGTGGCATCATCATCATCATCTTCAGCAAGAGGCTGAAGTGACATCATCATCAACTGCATCGACATGGATTAGTATAACACTAATACATCCTCATCATCAATAACAACACAAGGCTGATACAACATCAAAAGCAACAATATCACAGCACAAAGGCTGGCAACACATCATCATAGCACGAGGCTGGTAACACAACACGAGGCTGGCAACACATCACAATAATTAAGCTGGCACATCATCACAACAATTAAGCTGGCACACCACACAACAGTTAAGTTGGAAACACCACACCAATTAAGCTAGAATCACAACACTGGACTGGCTTTATGTCACAACTATCAAGCTGGAAGCACAATGCTCGTCTTGCTTTTCGTCACAACAATCCAGCTGGAATCACAACACCGGACTGGCTTTACATCACAACTATCAAGTTGGAAGCATAATGCTCGTCTTGCTTTTCGTCACAACAATCAAGCTGGAAGCATGGTACTCATTTTGCTTTTCGTCATAGCAATTAAGTTGGAAGCATGGTTCTCCTCTTGCTTTTCCTCACATCAATAAAACTGGAAGCATGGTATTCGTGTTGCTTTTCGTCACAATAATAAAGCTGGAAGTGTTAGAAAATATAAGATGGTGTGCTTGTTTTACCACGACGATACCCTCGTCTCCCAACCACAGGTCGAAGCCTCCTTCCGAGCACCTTAACCTTGACCTGAGAATTCCTCCGCAAGCAAACCCTAGGCTAGATAGCCAAACAAAGAGCAGCGCATCTCTCCCCAAGGATAACGCATCACAAAAAGTTGATCAGATAGTCCAAACCCTAGCCAAGAGATATCCAAGCCAAATACTGAAGCTTGCTGCTGCTACAACTGCACTTGCAACCCTCCTCCAAACCTGTGCACCAGCTACACCTGCAGTGCGCACCAACTGGGAAAACTGCAGTCCTGAGATGTGACAAATGAGAAACTGGTGCCCTGTATTTATAGTGATCTTGCCAGTTTACTGGGGCCGACTTCTCCTTCTGGGTATGTGTCTGTTCAGTATATTATTATTAATTCTGGCCGACTTCTTCTCTTGGAGGCTAATAGCCTAATATAAATTATATTCTTGAGCTGACAAGGCTTCTA
>ML839888.1:13005-28391 GCA_009831015.1 Picea engelmannii | reverse complement strand
CTCTTATTTATACTTTCATGTAGCTTCCTCAAGGGGTTACATTTTAACCATCTTAACCCACTTTCCTTATTTTAGGGTTAACCAACTTTTAACCACTTGTCCAATTAGTAATTTATCCATTAAATTTATTATTTAAATAATTTGCTTTGTATCCACTTTAACTTATAGTACACTCATCACTTCAATTTACCTCAAGAGGTTACCTTCTAAGCATCTTAAACCACTTTTCTTATTTTAGGGCTAACCCACTTCTAACCACTTGTCAACTTAGTAATTTATCCATTAACTTTATTATTTAAATAATTTCTTTTGTATTCACTTTGAATTATAATACACTCATCACTTCACTTTATTATTTACCTTCTAAAAATCTCTTAAACCACTTTGACTACTTTGACCTTTTGGGGCTTCTAGATGACTCATGAGTGTTCTCCAACTTCACATGGTCATAACTCTCTAACCGTGAGGAGTTATGTGACGTTCCACATACGATTGGAAATGTAATGACATGTACTATCCATATAGAATAGTATTACATGCAAATATATCAAAACACATACCATTATCCATCAAACAAACTTGGGTCCATTACCCAAACTTTTGTGCTACCGGACTTTCTTCAAGGGTTAACATCAATGCCAACCAACCTTAATCAACATTTGATGCCACAACATAACATTTTCTCCATATACTGTAGGAGTTCTTTCTTCTTCAACTCCAATATTAGGAACAATGGAACTATTACACCCATCACTAATAGTTCTTCCTTGCATCTTATAGAGAGTTCCAAACCTAACTCCCTACCATCGCTCCTCGAACCATCCTCCATGTTTCCTTTTCAAATATTGTTTTTACCCCTGAATCGTCCATTTTTCTTACAAAAACAAAATTTCTAGCCAATCCTAGGATGTGAAGAACACCAGGTAGTGTTCTAATCCTTCTATCTATGAGCCTAAAATTGACTTTTCCTCGACCTATGATTCTGGTTGTCGAGTCACCACCTAGGAAAACATTACCTCAAACACTCCCTATGGGGATTCATATGAAAGGATGCACCTGAGTCAACCAACCATGCCTCATGATCTGCATGCGTGCTTGAAGAAGCCAAGTACACATCCCCTCCTTCTTCCTTGGGGGCCTTTTCTTCTGTAGAAGGATATTTTTCAAATCCCTTCGTTTTCTCAACTTTGGATCTACACTTTTTCTTGTAGAGAACTTCTTTTCCACATCTCCAACATACCTTTACAAACTTTTTAGGAGATTTATATCTACCCTTACACTTAGATCTCCCACTTGATAACTTAGATCTATTTCTTTCCTAGGAGATTCCTCTTGAAAATAATGCATCTGTGCTCCATCCTTCCATAGTCTTCCATAACATCTCCTTCAACAACAAGGATGAGACCACTTCATAAAACTTCAAGGAAATTGTATTACTACCTATGACCACAACCATATTATCCCACAAGTCTAGTAAAGAATACAGTAAACTGATACACTTATCTTCATCTGAAATTTTAATCTCAACAGATATTAACTGACTTACCACAGTATTGAAGGCGTTAAAATCCTCTACCACCAAGTCTCCATCTCTCATCCTCATGTTATACAAATTCTTTCTCGGGAATAGTTTATTTATTAGGGACTTAGATTGATACAACTTCCCCAACTTATCCCATAAATCCTTGGTTGTATCTTCCTATGACACATTCAATAATATTGAATCTGAGAGACACAGTCAAATCATTCTCTTCACCTTTCGATCCAAATTTTTCCAGTCGTCTGCTGAAGTTCCTTTATTTGTAGTACTTGGATCTACCATGATCCACAGATCTATGTCCACCAAAAAATATTCCATCTTGAGCTTCCATAGCTAAAAATGTTTCCCATTAAACTTCTCTATCTCCATTTTTGAATTGCTCGCGATTTATTTTCACCTGAAAAATCAATACCACAGATCTCCCACTGTAACAAGGCTTATCACGGTCCTGATCCAAACCCTTTACCATAAAGGCATCCCCTCGAAGACAACAAAGCTCTGATACCACTTGTAGATTTTAACCTTGTATAATATTTACTAGAAATAAATTTTCAATAAAAGAACATAAAATATACAATGGAAAATACAAACATTACACATATATTTTTCCCCTGGAAACCCAAACTAGGAAAACCAGCATATTCTATATTCATTCCCTGTGACACATTGTTTACAATACAATATACATATAGGAGCCAGCGACATCCAAAACCCTAAACCAATGACCTAGATTAGTCAACAAACCTAGTTTCTTAACTGAAAATAGAAAACCTTCAACAAAAACCATGTTCCGAAAAATCACCCAAAAATGGACATGAAAATTGAGGCAACATGAAAAACAAGGAAAAAGCGCGACACATTTCTTGACTACTTGTGCAAAGAATATAACACATACCCAACATATTTCATGTCCACCAAGGACGAGAAGGTGATGATATGTAAGAGAAAATCCACCAAATATAGATCTTATGGATTGATGAAGCCAATCCAGGATTGGTTCTTTTATCATCTAAGTATGTGGTTGAGTTTCCATGCATGCTCTCAATCATTCCTTCCAATAATATAGTCCTTTAATTGTTATTTACCCTTAAAGAGGTTAAAACTAGGAATCCTCCAACCACTATAATTAACAAAACTAAGTATTTTCATTCACAATCTACTCTTCATTATTATACGGTGCACACTTTTGTTTCCTCACTTTTCCAAAACCCTTATCCCACATGATTTCCTTGCTTGCAAGCATATTTCATCACAATTGTAGATTTTATGAGGGCCATAAGGATTGACCCCATACACAATAGATAATTTCTCATAAAAATTATGAAACAATGGGAGATCCAATGTCGATATTTTAGTTTTTGTCCACACTCTCATTTATTTTGAGTGTCAAAATCTAGATGTCTTTTTATAAATCTAGCCCATTTTTACTTTCTTGATAATCCATCCTTGAATGTATTAGGCCTAGCTTGGCATATGTGTCCATATGGGCATTTAGTAGAAGGATTTGAAGACCATGAGCTAGTTTTGCCTTGTAATTGCACCAATTTACTGTTTCAAATATATTCCCCTCATATGCTAGTATAGAGGATGACACCTTCCATGTTATTGTAGAAATTCTTTGCAACCAATAAGTAAGGGTGTTGGAGGGAATTCTCCATTTTTTTGTCATCGATCTCATTGAATAATCATTATCTTCAACATCGTTTGTTTCTCCTTCCATGTCATGCTTTCAAAAACCTTTATTCAACCAATATCCTCTTTGTATGATCCTGATTTGGGAGCGGAATGAATTGATTAACAGACTGAATAAAATAAATAAAGAGATAGGAAGAATAACACAAATATCCAGTGAACAATATCTTCTATTAAATAATGGAATAGGATGAAACTATAAAACTACAGAACTGAAACTTGCTCGAATGGTGGTAGTTATCTCTGAGAAGAGATGTGTCTGCTACGCACATTCGTCTGAGAAGAATGGATTAAAATGAGGCTCAAGAGGCCTTTTTAATATTACTCATGAATTCCAAAACCCTAGACATCCAAAAACCTAACCCTACAAGGTGAAACACCAAAATTCATGTGGGCCCTATGGGTAGGTTGGTGTAATTTGGTACCTCAACTTCCTAGGGTTGTAACGTTTTCATACGACCTCCATTTTAGGTACGTGATAGCCCGATTGAAAGGACTTTCAGAGAACTACACATTGCTTTGTCATAATATGACTTTGTCTACAATTTGACTATGGCGAGCCAAAGAAAAAAACGTTTAAGCCCCCAAAACAACCCTGAAAGTACAACAAGATGTGCTGACATGAAAAAATACAAAATAATCCAGTTCGATTAGGTGAGATGCCACCTGTATCCACCTAGAGAATGTGTGGGGCTTCAGACAACCCCATAAGTGTAGAACTCACAATTATAAAGCAATACAGAAGGACATGCGGAACAAAAACGGACATGAGGCGCCAGTTGGAATAGGTGTGTGGCCACCAATATCCACCTGTATCATTGTAGTATGGACCCCACCATTAACATGAACATCATTTTTATCATTTTCATGTCAATATTTTGTAGTATGATTTAAGTCATTTTCTACATTCACATACTTAATTCATCTTTTGTGACTAAGAAGAGGATCTATCCTCCTAAGGGGTTGTATTCTCTTATCAAATTCATAATTACATTAGTGTAAGGATGTGAAGATAATTGAGTTGGATAAATCATATTGAATACAACAAGACAAATGGCTACATATTCCATAATATGTAGGGTTTTTTTTTTTCAAAAACAAAATAAATAAAGTTAATGAACTTAAAGATAACAAAGAATAAACATCGAAATAAAATGGACATTAAATGAAAAATAAAAAATTCACCAATTATTTATTTTATAAATAATTATGGTTTCAAATGTTTAGTTTTCTTTGATTCATGCACTTTCTCAAGTCATTCTTTAAAAAATGTAACTTAATTTTCATGATCCATTTTATAGACAATGATCATTTCAAATGTTAAGTTTTGTTTGATTCATGCACTTGCTAAAGCTATTCCTTTTAAAACAATTTAATTTTGTTTGATCCCTACACTTTCATTTCATTTTATAAAACAAAGCTATTCCTTTTAAAACAATTTAATTTTGTTTGATCCCTACACTTTCATTTCATTTTATAAAACACTTATTTGGTATGGATTGATTCTTTTTGTTAATAAGTCCATTGGTTCAATTCAAGCTATGTGTTGGATTTAAATTTTAGAGGAAACATTGCCTTACATTGTGATAGTAAGCACATATGCTTGTTTGACTATTTTTAAAGTTTTCATTTAATATTTTTATTGTTGAAAGTGGAGATCCTTATATCGTATTAAAATCTTGCAGGTACAATGAAGAATTAAATAAATTCATTAATGCATCTCTAGTTGCAAATGTTGGGATTACAAGTTGAGAGAGGAAGCATTATTATTTCACTATAAAGGATTTGCTTCTTTCATCTTTGAGATATATGATTGGGACTATAAAAACCTTTTATATTCCTATTTGGATGAATATTTAGGATGTTTTCTTGCTAAAGGATTTGTTTCTTTGATCTTTGAGATATATGATTGGGACTATAACTATAAGAACCTTTTATATTCCTATTTGGATGAATATTTAGGATATTTTCTTCCTATTGTAAAACTTTTGGAGATTTAGGAATTTCTTCTTTAGTTTAGTTAGATAATGATGTTATGATTTGAACAAATAGCTTTATTTGTTTTCAATAAATGAGGGAAAACTCGTTAAAGGTTATAAACTACCTTTCAATTTCACTGTCAACTCTCTATAAAAACCCTCTCCTCTAATGTATTATAAATTGTAATTTTACATACTTCAAGTTAATAATAAAAAATATTTGTATAAAGAATAATTATAGAGAAAAAAAAAAGAATATATATATATATATATATATAATTCAACAACAACATGCTTTGAGATATAATTCTGGAACATGTAGTCGCTAAACTTTTATTCCTCTAATTTAATAATATATGTGTGTAAGTATAGATTCATCTTAAACTTTGAAATATGAAAGTTGATGCAGGTGCGCCCTCCAGGTATGCCCGCTCACAGGATTTTCTTCCTCCGTGGCCCAAAGAACTCTAATGTTCTTCTATTTCCCTATCGGAAATCTGCACCCACAGATCTTTTCACGCGATCCCCCTCTCTTTTCTTATCGGGGAATCAGATTTCACGACTTCGCGATGTCAAAGGTCGATCACTGGGCTCTCGAATCCCCAAGACCCGATGACCAGTCAACGCTGATCTTCTCTATCCTCTATCGGTATTTTCCCTATCGTGATTTTGGTACTTGCGATACCAAGCAACTCGTCTTACCGACTCCCGATGCCCGATACACCGAAACTCCGATGCACACGTGCGGGTTGAATTTTCCACTTCCTGTCACTTCTATTGGGATTTCGGACTTCACAGGATCATGAATCCTGAGGTCAATGTATCGGCACTTCTCGCTGTGAAACCCCCATGACTTATGCCACCTGTCTTCCACTCTGACTCTTGTGGTCCCGCACAACTCTCCCATCGGGATATCGCGCTTCGCGATTCCAAGCTGCAAGAGTATCCTGTCCTCAAGACCTCTGATATGCCGAACCCCGACTTCGTCAGACTTTTTAACACACGTCCCCACTGATGGGCGCTTCTGATCTGTCGGGATATCGTGCTTCGTGATTTTGCAATTCTCGTTGCAATGTTTTGGAATTCCTATCTACGAAACTCCAATGCACGATACTGCGTGTAGATCCGATGGTCCTTGTGGCTCAGATCGACGGCTCTGCCCCTCATGAGCTTTATACCTCCAGAGAAAATGACGCCATATCTCCCTTGCACCTCTGTGAGATCTCACGGCTCACGGGATGTCGCGAATTCTCCTCGGATAATATTGACCATTTTTTTCTCCCTTCTGCAATCCACGAACGACGAAGCGTCCTTCCACAGAACTCGTCTGCTTGCTCGCAAACCTGCGATGCTTCTTGCCAACCTTCGAGACCCCACTTGTCTTACACTGTCCTTCAATGAATTTGAAGGCTTATCTCTCCTGAGATTTTCCACAGCCTTTAAGCCCTCAGAAAGAACTCTTTCATGCACTCTTTGTAGCAAACCTTCAACCACGTCTAAGTGTTGAAGTCCCTGGACTCTGCGCACTCCTACAGCAACAGTCTCTCAACTATTTTCTCAGGTTCACAATCCTGAGACTTTTATCGAGCCTGTGCACTCCTTGCACGGCTCCTTTTCCCAACTGCACCTTTTCGGATGAATGAGAACAAAAGTTATCTCTATCTGAACCCTCTGTCAACGCACTCCTTGTGGACCCTTCAACTGCACTCCTTCCAGGAATTCTCTGGCTCAAATAGAGAAACAATTGAAACTCATTCCTTCTTCCTCTCAGACTTCAATTCAAACATGAAATCATATACACAATATATAAAAGAACATGTATAACTGGAAGCAAACATTCATGAGCATATCATATCAATTCACAGAGAACAACACAAACCATGAATTTGAATCAAAGCTCTTCTATTAATTCAAATGTCTGTACATGGGTGTTCTTACACAACTCTCTGCTTCTCTTCTTGTGTTCTTCATACACAAATGCTCATAATAATCTCACAATGTACAAAGAGGGTGTCTATATCCCGTTTCCCTCTTGCGCTCTACAACTGTCTAGTCTAGAATTAAATTCTATCTACCTTTATTAACTATCTTAAATGCCTCCTATCTACTAAGGATAAGAGAAATCCACTCAAGGTCCATTACATCATACAAGTTTGCTTCATCTTAAATGACTCATTTTAGATCGCACAACAACTTCAAGGTGTTTTCAAAACTTGTGCTATCGCTTGTCCAACTGTCCACTTGCATTCTGCGTTGGTTCGCTTGTCATGGGAGATGCTCCTACATCATACTCCCTCGCTTGAAAACTTTCATGGGCTCCTTTCCATGAACTCCTGCACGGTTTGTCCATGCTTCAAAATATCTTCTTCGGTCTCCCAGCTGGCATCTTCAACTGGATGATTCTTCCACTTCACCAGATACTCGAAGTATTTCTTTCGCCTGGTCCTTTTACTCACTCTCTTGTCCAGTATGCATTCCATCTGTGGCTTCTCTGCAACTGGCATTTGTTTTTTCCACTGGATCACTGGCTGCTCAGTTCCAGTTTTTGCTTCTCCAGCCCTGTATGGGTACAAATTTGAGACATTGAATATCATAGATATTCCGATCCCATCGGGTAACTCAATCTCATAAGCATTGTCCCCAAATTTATTCAAGACCTTGCATGGCCCGATTTTCTTCATTTTCAGCTTATTGTATGTTCCCCTTGGGAACCTTTCTTTCCTCAAGTGTGCCAGAACCAGATCAACAACCTCAAATTGAAGTTGTCTCTTCCGCTGATCGACTCTGTGCTTGTATTCCTGGCTTGACTTCAGTAGTCGGTCGTTCACCTAGCTGTGAAGTTCCTTCATCGCCTCTGCGAATTCTTCTGCACTAGCGCTGCTAGTCGCAGTCTGTTCTAAATCCCTCAGTTTAGAAACTCCTCTTGGTTGCATACCATATACAACCTGAAATGGACTTTGGCCTATGCTCCTGTTCACTGAGTCGTTGTATGCAAACTCTTCCTGTGGAAATATATTGTCCCAACTGTTGTGGTGCTATGTCACCAAGCTTCTCAACAAGTCTCCCAGACTTTTGTTGACTACTTCCATCTCAGGATGATACGCTGAACTAAACGCCAAGTTAGTTCCCAGCTTCTTCCATAAGGTCCTCCAAAAATGCCGTATGAATTTCGTATCTCGATCTGAAACTATACTCTTCGGCAACCCATGAAGTCGAATGACTTCTTTGAAAAACAGATTTGCGATGTGAGTCGCATCGTTGGTCTTCTGGCATGGAATGAAGTGTGCCATCTTGGAAAACCTATCCACCACCACAAAGATTGAATCAACACCTCTTTGTGTCCTCGGCAACCGCAATACAAAATCCATGATAACAGTGTCCTACTACCTCTCTGGTATGGGCAATGGTTGATCAAATCCCACATTTTGCTTCCTTCCCTTCGAATGCTGGCAAATTCTACATCTGTCAACAAATATCTTGACATCTGCTCGCATCCCCGGCCAAAAGTACAACTCATTTAGCTTCGCGAATGTTTTGTCATGACCAAAATGTCCTGCCAATCCTCCACTGTGTTTCTCCTTTAACAAGTTCTCCCTCGTGGAGCATGTCGGAATACACAGTTGATTGCCTCTGAACAAAAATCCTTCCTGGATCATATACTCTATCCACTGGCTTCTGTCTCTGAGAACTAGATTCTCAGTTGCTTCATACGCTTCTCTAAAATCTGGATCGTCTACGTACATGTCCCTGAGATCATCAAAACCTAATGTTTTGACTCGGAACTCCTGCAACAACAAACACTTACTGCTCAAAGTATCAGCCACTTTGTTAGGAGTACCAGAAATATGTTTGATCACAAAAGTGAAATTTTGCATATACTCAACCCATTTGACATGTTTCTGATTCAACTTCTCCTGTTGAGTCACAAACTGCAGTGCATGATTGTCATTGTACAATACAAACTCTTTGGGTATCAAGTAATGCCTCCATTTCTTCAATGCCTATATGATAGCGTAAAACTCCTTATCATACGTGGAGTACTTCAATTTCGCCTCATTTAGCTTCTCGCTGAAATATGCTATCGGCTTGTCTTCTTGACTTAAGACTGCCCCTATTGCAAATCCGCTTGCATCACATTTCACCTTAAATGTCTTCAGGAAATCTGGAAACACCAAAACTGGTTGTTCCGTGATCTTCCTCTTCAATAATTTGAAGCTCTTTTCAGCCTCTTCAGTCCAGTGAAAAGATTTATGCTGCTTCTTCACTGTATCCATCATTGCTGTGCTAATTCCACTGAAATTTCTGATGAACTTTCGATAGAAACTAGCCAATCCATGAAAACTTCTCACCTCGAATACATTCCTCAGTGATGGCCAATTCTTGATCACTTCCACCTTACCTGGATCCATCCTCAACTCATTTGTTGAGATAACAAACCCCAAGTAAATGAGCTCTGTCTTCATGAATGAGGACTTCTTCATATTTATCAACAGTGTTTCCTGTTGTAGTCTCTGCATCACTATAGCAAATGCTTTAAGTGTTCTGCCACTGATTTGTTGTAGATCAGTATGTCATCCAAATACACGATGAAAAATTTCTCGATGAACTCCCTCAAGACTTCGTTCATCAACCTCATGAAGGTACTTGGTGCATTTGTTAAGCCAAACAGCATAACAAGCCATTCATACAAACCCTCATTTGTTTTGAATACTATCTTCCACTCATCACCTTCTCTCATACGAATCTGGTGATATCCACTTTTTAAATCAATATTTGAAAAATACTTTGCTCCACTTAAGCAATCCATCAGATCATCCATCCTCGGCAATGGAAATCTGTACCTGATGGTTATCTTATTGATCTCCCTTGAATCGGTGCACATCCTCCAGCCTCCGTCTTTCTTCGGACTGAGTACTATTGGAACAACACATGGACTCAAGCTTTCCCTGACCAAACCTTTGTCCAATAACTCCTGGACTTGCCTCTTAACCTCTTCATTCTCTTGAGGCGTCAATCTATACACATCTTTGTTTGGTAAACTGGATCCTGGTATGAGGTCAATGTGATGACTCACACTTCTCATCGGTAGCAACGAATGATGTAATTTGTCCACTATAATGTCAGCGAACTCTTTCAGCAGTTCCTGAATTTCATCCGGTAAACCATCCACTCTTGTACTAGTCAGAACAATCCTCAGCTTTCTGACCACAAAGAATTGTGGATCCTCCTTCTTCTTAACCTCATCAAGGAGTTCCTTCCCACTCATGAGAAGTACTGTGTTGCTTACCTCCGGCTTCACCTCCTTATCTTTTATCGGAAGCAACATGTGTGTCCTCCCATTCTTCTCTAGGGTGTATGTGTTCATTCGCCCATCATGAATCACATTCCTATCATATTTCCATGGTCTACCCAGCAATAGATGACAAACATCCATGGGAATGACATCACACAGGATCTTATCATTATATCCACCTATCTTGAATTCAACTAAACATTGTTTAGTGACAGTTACTTGGTGTCCTTTCTGTAGCCACGAAACTCTATATGGGCTTGGATGATCAGTCGTCTCCAGCTCCAGCTTTTCTACCATCTCAGTTGAAACAAGATTATCCGTGCTACCACTATCAACAATGACCTTGCATACCCTATCCTTGGTCTTGCAAGAAGTCCAGAAAAGTCTGGTCCTTTGGAGTGAAATTTCCACCTCTTTCTCAGGTGTCAAAAGGACTTTTCACATCATCAACGACCTTCCACCTTCAGCGTCTTCTGCTTCAACATCCTGCCCTTGTGCTTCGGTGATGTGAGCTTCTCCAATGTCCTTCCTTTTCTATGGACACTCATTAGACTTGTGCCCATTCTTCCCACATGTGAAGTATGTGATTACTCCACCTCTTCCTCTTCCTCTGCCTCTAGTACGAGGAAAAGTGTTGTTATTAGCATAATCTCCTCTCTGCTCATTATGATGTCCTCTCCGTTCTGCGTATTGCTGCCCTCTCTGTGAACTTCCACCCCTCTCTGTACGAGTCTGAGGTTTCTTCCATTCCTCCTTGAGCTTCTGATATTTTTCCTGGGCAACTGATTTGCCTTTGGGCTGGCTTCTACCTCGACCCCTCTGACTCTGCTTTCGGCTCAACTTATCTTCAACTTTCAGAGCCATCTGATAAGCATCTTCCACCGTTCGGATGGTTACCATGCTCATCTCATCCTGGATATCATATCTCAGACCATTCATGTATCTGACAACTTTCTCATCATCACTCTCTCGATGACCTACTCTGATGTTCAGTCTGTAAAATTCCTCAGTGTATTCTTTCACTGTCATCAGCTTCTGTCTTAGGTTCTGCATCCACCTGAACAGAGTAATTTGATAGTCTCTGGGGATGAATTTCGCTTTCATCTTCGCGATCATCCTGTCCCAACTCTTGATCTTCTGCTTTCCCTTGCAGCGTCTGTCAGCTTGTAGTTCATCCCACCATAATGCTGCATGTCCCTTCAAGCACGTGACAACATGCTTGACTTTCTTATCCTCTTCGACATCTTCGTAGTCGAAGTATGTGTCTAGAGCTCTAATCCAGTGTAGAAGCTCCTCTGCATCCAAGTTTCCCTCGTAAACTGGAATGCCCATCTTTTCTTTTGCACCCATCCTGGCAATAGCTTTGATCAAACGTTCGTTTGATGCATATTCGGCTGCAACTTCTTCTTCTTGTTTATCCTCTATCTCACTTTCAGAATCACTCAGATCCCCTGCACTGGTTGTGCATCTTTGCACTATCTCCATGTCTTCGAGTCTTGCTCAGAGATCACGCATTTGTCTCTCTATGGCTGGATCTGTCACCTGCCTGCCTCTTCTTCTCAGTATTTCCCTATCCTCTGGATCGGGTGATTGTATTTCTCTCCTCGGCGGCATGGTGAATTCTTCTTCTCTGCTACTGAAAGCAAAGAATATTTCTGCGCTCTGATACCACTTGACACAGGTGTTCCCTCCAGGTACGTCCGCTCACAGGATCTTCTTCCTCCATGACCCGAAGAACTCTAAGGTTCTTCTATTTCCCTATTGGAAATCTGCACCTACAGATCTTTTCACGCGAGCCCCCTCTCTTTGCTTATCAGGGAATCAGATTTCGCAACTTTGCAATGTCAAAGGTCGATCACTGGGCTCTCAAATCCCCGAGACCCGATGACCAGTCAACACTGATCTTCTCTATCCTCTATCAGTATTTTCCCTATCGTGATTTCAGTATTCGCAATACCAAGAAACTCGTCTTACCGACTCCTGATGCCCGATACACCGAAACTCCGACGCACACGTGTGGTTTGACTTTTCCACTTCCCGTCACTTCTATCGGGATTTAGGACTTTGCGGGATCGCGAATCCTGAGGTCAATGTCTTGGCACTTCTCGCTGCGAAACCCCGATGACTTATGCCACCTGTCTTCCACTCTGACTCTTGTGGTCCCGCACAGCTCTCCCGTTGGGATATCGCACTTCGTGATTCCAAGCTGCAAGAGTATCCTATCCTCAATTCCTCTGATATGCCGAACCCCGACTTCGTCAGACTTTCTGACATGCATCCCCACTGATGGGCGGTTCTGATCTGTCGGGATATCGCGCTTTGCAATTTCGCAATTCTCGTTGCAATGTTTTGGAATTCCTATATACGAAACTTCGATACACGATACTGCGTGTATATCCGACGGTCCTTGTGGCTCAGATCGATGGCTCTGCCCCTCCTGAGCTTTATACCTCCAGAGAAAATGACGCCGTATCTCCCTTGCACCTCTGTGAGATCTGACGGCTCACGGGATGTCGCGACTTCTCCTCGGAGAATACCGACCGTCTGTTTCTCCCTTCTGCAATGCACGAACGACGAAGTTTCCTTCCACATAACTCATCCGCTTGCTCGCAAACCTGCAACGCTTCTTGCTGATCCGAAATCGGATTCAGAAGCCTGTCAGGGCTTGAAAAATGCTCAAAAATGAAAATGCTCGAAATCCGACGAAACCAACACCATTGCATCTGGCTCGTCTTCCTGATTCCAGTGGTATAATTGTTTTGTCAAATGGAGTCCGTATGGAGAAGATATCGCATTCTGTCCGCCGAGCCAAACAGGAAAAATTTTGGGATGCTGACTATACCTGTCTGTACAGTCTGTACAGGACACGTGTCAGTCCATACAGGGACACGTGGCAAGTCCGTACGATGACACGTGGAAGATTCCGTACAGGACACGTGGTAGCTTCAGAGCGTGACACGTGTCAGGCTGATTTGGCATTTTCGTCACGCAGTTGGACCAATCCCGAAGTGACAAGTGTCACCACTGAAAGGGTGACACGTGGCAGGGTGACATCAGCAACTGACGTGGCAGGTTGACGTGGCAAGGATGACGTGGTGTACAGAAATGACGTGGCTCAGATGACATGGACCAATAGGTGGTTGACACGTGGCACTATTCAAGTGAATGGTTGGGTGCCACGTGGCCCAATCAACAGTTGCCACGTGGCACCCCGGGTTCAGCCAATAAGGGCTATGTCAAAAAAAAATTGGGCCTGGGGGATTCGAACCCCGGACCTTCTCCACAGTTAGCGCCTTCGCAATGGGGTTTCGACCAACGGGCCACAGGGTGGTTCTTGTTATTGAAACGACGTATATTGTATTTGAATTATGTTAAAGGTTTGGGCGTCGGGAAAAGGGCCGGGGCCTAAGCCCCAGGCCTCGGCTTACCATATAACCATTGTGACATGACCACGGGCATGGATGTAAACAACGCGTGTTTATTATTTATGTAAACGGTTATAACAGTTACCATATGCGTGGTTTCAAAATTGAATCAATAGTTATGGACTGTTTCAATTGGGCACGGGAGTTATGGGGACCGTTAAAACGCGCGGTTAAACAGTTATGCCACACGACCGGGGGCTCTACACCTTTATGTGTGTGGGATGTAGTATGAAAGCCACGGTTTTATGCATTGTGCCATGCGACCAGATCCAGCGCAAATGGGGTGGCCCGCGCGTAGCCCAAAGGCTAGCGCGTGGCCACATGTAGCCCATGCGACCTTGCTAAAGGGGGGCACGGCCGGACGAAGGGGGCTAAAGCCCGAAAATTAACTATATTATATAGTTATAATTGGTTTTTCAACGAATTTTTGGCTTTTAACTAATGTTTAGCCATTTTTATTGTAATTAACTCATTTTTGGGAGTTATTGGGCATTTTTAGAGCCTAAATTCGTGGAGGAAGTTGGAGATGGATAACCAACTTCCCCACTATTTAACCAAGGCCATTTTGAGGCCAAGGGGACAATTTTGGAGAGAAATTCAGAGCAGAGATGCTGAGAAGAAGCCAAGTCAAGCCAGTTTGAGGCAGGGAAGCCGTTGAGGAGGAGATGTTGTCGGACCATTTCTGAGAGCTTGGGACATCCGTTTCAGGTGTCGTTTTTTGTGCATGGTTCCAGATATCTGGGCGAACAAGACCAGAGCAGTCTAGAGACCATTCGGCATTGTAAATATGTACTATTAAGCTTTCGAACAGAAATAAAAAGCCTCCCCCACAGATAAAAGGCCCGGAGACATAGGCAAAGTTGCGCCGAACTCCGTTATCAACCTGTGCATTATGGTTTGCTATTTTTCATTGTTTTTCAGATCTGAAAATATGTTAATGGTTGTATAATTCATTTTCTTTTCTCGCTCTTTCATTAAGATTCCCAATGGTCAATTAATGCATGCAATTAAAAAAACTCAACCATAAGTCATTCGAAAAATCCTGACGGATCAAGTGGTATCAGAGCTAGTTGACGTTTGGATTTGAGTTTTGCATGTTAACCAGGGAAGAACACATCTCAAGGAGGAAAATGGCATCTACAGGAGGAATTTCTCAAGACGAGAAGGAGTTCAGAGATTCGGTGTTTGACATGGCCGAGATGGTGAAGGTGTTGTATGAAGACTACTTGGAACGAAAGAGCACGGTTCAAGTGAAAGCTTCAAAGAACAACAAAGGAAAAGAAGCATTGAAGGAAGTGCCTTCTACATCTGTTGCAGACAACATATCTGAGGTATGCAGTGAAGGTTTCTCATCAAATTTTCCTCATACTCATCAAGTTGGTTTTGGTGAATTCGAAAAACACACAAAAGGTGTAGGTTTGAGAATATTAACCAAGATGGGTTATGAAAAAGGAAAG
>ML839888.1:0-12489 GCA_009831015.1 Picea engelmannii | reverse complement strand
TCAGAGACAAAGAGCAAGCCGGGTGGCCTATCCCGAGCTTGTCGAGTGGTCAGTAACCTTTTGGGGACCAAAAGGTCTTATTGTGGGGAGGTGTGATCCGAAATCAGATTCAGAAGCCTGTTAGGGCTTGAAAAATGCTCAAAAATGAAAATGCTCGAAATCCGACGAAACCAACACCATTGCGTCTGGCTCCTCTTCCTGATTTCGGTGGTATAATTTTTTTGTCAAACAGAGTCCGTATGGAGAAGATATCGCATTCTGTCCGCCGAGCCAAACAGGCAAAATTTTAGGATGCTGACTGTACCTGTCCGTACAGTCCATACAGGACACGTGTTAGTTCGTACAAGGACACATGGTAGGTTCGTACGATGACACATGGTAGATTTCGTACAAGACACGTGGCGGCTTCAGAGCGTGACACATGTCAGGCTGATTTGGCATTTTCGGCATGCAGTTGGATTAATCCCGAAGTGACACGTGTCACCACTGAAAGGGTGACACGTGGCAAGGTGACGTCAGCAACTGACGTGGCAGGTTGACGTGGCAAGGATGATGTGGTGTACAGAAATGACGTGGCTCGGATGACGTGGACCAATAGGTGATTGACACGTGGCACTGTTCAAGCAAATGGTTGGGTGCCATGTGGCCCAATCAGCGGCTGCCACGTGGCACCCCGGGTTCAGCCAATAAGGGCTATGTCAAAAAAAAATTGGGCCCGGGGGATTCGAACCCCGGACCTTCTCCACATTTAGCGCCTTCGCAACGGGGTTTCGACCAACGGGCCACAGGGTGGTTCTTGTTATTGAAACGACGTATATTGTATTTGAATTGTGTTAAAGGTTTGGGCGTCGGGAAAAGGGCTGGGGCCTAAGCCCCAGCCCTCGACTTACCATATAACCATTGTGACATGACCACGGGCGCGGATGTAAACAACGCGCGGTTATTATTTATGTAAATGGTTATAACAGTTACCATATGCGCGGTTTCAAAATTGAATCAACAGTTATGGACCGTTTCAATTGGGCGCGGGAGTTATGGGGACCGTTAAAACGTGCGGTTAAACAGTTATGCCACACGACCGGGGGCTCTACACCTTTATGTGCGTGGGATGTAGTATGAAAGCCACGATTTTATGCATTGTGCCATGTGACCAGAGCCAGCGCAAATGGGGTGGCCCGCGCGTAGTCCAAACGCTAGCGCGTGGCCACATGTAGCCGATGTGACCTTGCTAAAGGGGGATACGCCCGGACGAAAGGGGCTAAAGCCCGAAAATTAACTATATTATATAGTTATAATTGGTTTTTCAACGAATTTTTGGATTTTAACTAATGTTTAAACATTTTATTGTAATTAACTCATTTTTGGGAGTTATTGGGCATTTTTAGAGCCTAAATTCGTGGAGGAAGTTGGATATGGATAACCAACTTCCCCACTATTTAACCAAGGCCATTTTGAGGCCAAGGGGACAGCTTTGGAGAGCAATTCAGAGTAGAGATGCTGAGAAGAAGCCAAGTCAAGCCAGTTTGAGGTAGGGAAGCCGTTGAGGAGGAGATGCTGTTGGACCGTTTCGGAGAGCTTGGGACATCCGTTTCAGGTGTCGTTTTTTGTGCATGGTTCCAGAGATCTAGGCGAACAAGACCAGAGAAGTCTAGAGACCATTCGACATTGTAAAGATGTACTATTAAGCTTTCGAACAGAAATAAAAATCCTCCCCCACAGAGAAAAGGCCCGGAGACGTAGGCAAAGTTGCGCCGAACTCCGTTATCAACCTGTGCATTATGGTTTGTTGTTTTTCATTGTTTTTCAGATCTGAAAATATGTTAATGGCTGTATAATTCATTTTCTTTTCTCGCTCTTTCGTTAAGATTCCCAATGGTCAATTAATGCATGCAATTAAAAAAACTCAACCATAAGTCATTCGAAAAATCCTGATGGATCACTTGCCAACCTTTGAGACCCCACTTGTCTTACACTATCCTTCAATGAATTTGAAGGCTTATCTCTCCTGAGATTTTCCACAGCCTTTAAGCCCTTAGAAAGAACTCTTTCACGCACTCTTTGCAGCAAACCTTCAACCACGTCTAAGTGTTGAAGTCCCTGGACTCTGCACACTCCTGCAGCAACAATCTCTCAACTCTTTTCTCAGGTTCACAATCCTGAGACTTTTATCCATCCTGTGCACTCCTTGCATGACTCCTTTTCCCAACTGCACCTTTTGGGATGAATGAGAACACAATCTATCTCTATATGAACCCTCTGTCAACGCACTCCTTGTGGACCCTTCAACTGCACTCCTTCCAGGAATTCTCTGGCTCAAATAGAGAAACAATTGAAACTCATTCCTTCTTCCTCTCAGACTTCAATTCAAACATGAAATCATATACACAGTATATAAAAGCACATGTATAACTGGAAGCAAACATTCATGAGCATATCATATCAATTCACAGAGAACAACACAAACCATGAATTTGAATCAAATCTCTTCTATTAATTCAAATGTCTATACATGGGTGTTCTTACACAGCTCTCTGCTTCTCTTCTTGTGTTCTTCATACACAAATGCTCATAATAATCTCACAATGTACAAGGAGGGTGTCTATATCCCATTTCCCTCTTGCGCTCTACAACTGTCTAGTCTAGAATTAAATTCTATCTACCTTTATTAACTGTCTTAAATGCCTCATATCTACTAAGGACGAGAGCAATCCGCTCAAGGTCCATTACATCATACAAGTGCGCTTCATCTTAAATGACTCATTTAAGATCGCACAACAACTTCAAGGTGTTTTCAAAACTTGTGCTGGCGCTTGTCCAGCTGTCCACTTGCATTCTGTGCTGGCTCGCTTGTCATGGGAGATGCTCCTGCATCAAAAGCTTATTTAAGCTTTAATATAAGTCATAAAAATATAGGGATAAAATCAACTTTGATCCATTTTTTCTATATTTATTAAGTATATATAAGAATAAAAAAGAGATTAATAGTTAAAGATATAATACTTAAAAGATCTAAGTTAAAATGGATTTAAGCTAGTTTATTCATTTTATTAGTATTATATAATTTTTTAAATTGATTTTCAATTTTACCATAATAATTTTATTTTATTTTAGTTTGTTTCCATTGAGAGGTTGGTTTTCCTCTTTATTTATTTATTATCCTTCTATGTGGTCAATATTTAACATATCTATTAAAAAAATATTCAAAATTTGTAGAAAAATGAAATGTGTAGAGAATACTATGAAATAATTTATTATAATAACAAGAATATTGGATATTAAAAGTGTCTTTTAAACATATTATGGAATGAACCTCAATATCATTTATTTATTTTAAATATATAACATAGTAACACTTAGACAACACAATAGTGTTGATTGACAAGACAATAGTGCTTATTGACACCACAACCTCATAAATGGTTATAATTGTCATTGTAGTTGTCACTGTAAGTGATATGTTTGATAAAAACCTCCCATACCAAAATATCTACAAACAAAACGCTTTCTATCACATGAATGCATCCACTTTTCCAATACCTCAAACACCTCTCCTCCAACACCTAACTTGAAGGAATCTAAGGAACCTACAATTCCCTATGACAACCATTCGTTGGTGTACATTGATGATACTTGTTCCTCTTTTTTGTTGGACTTGCATGCATCCACATCCTACTTGTACACCACTTCAATTTGTTTGATTGAGGTATACCAAAATCCACAAGATTTTTTCGTAATATTTTCTAAAAGTGTTGTACTATACCTTTCAAAAATTAGAAAATTGTCAAATACATTTGTGGAATACCATTGTTGACAAAAACTGAACAACAACATGAACACCATTACCTACAATTCCTGAACAACAACTAATATGTGTAAACAAACAATACTTCAATGCACACTCATTTATCTGATGTTTGTCTTACGGCTCCTCACACTTAAAGTATAATATTTCTTTATCTCAAATACTCACCACACTAACACATATACATATTATCATTTTTTGATACCACATCACATTAGTGACACATGGTAATGTGAGTGGATGTTGGATACATGTTACATCACACTACATACACATGGTAATATGGGTGAATACATACACATGATAATATGGGTGAATGTTGGATATAGGGATGTTGGATTTGTATCTTGAAAAGAATTTGGATATGGATGAATACATACATACACATGATAATATGGGTGAATGTTGGATACATGGATGTTGGATTTGTATCTTGAAAAAAATTTGGAGTTAAGATCATTATACATTGGTTTTAATTAGATTAGTAATTAAAAAATATTTATTTTAACATTAAATTTCTTAAATATTATGAAAAAATTAAAAACGGTAAATATAAACTTTTTAGTATTTTAAATTTTATTTTTCTTATATCATTATTTTATAAAATTAATTTTATTCAAAATTTTATATTATATATATTACAAGTCTCATCAATTTCAAATTGAATCATACAAAAATATTTAAAACATAAAATAAAATACTTTAGTGTAACAAATGTAGAATTATTTATATACAAGAAAGAGTTTTATTAAGTGTTGCTTTCTATGAGCATGCTTTTAACAAATAAAAAAATTGTATTAAAGGAAATTTTAGAGTGCCATTATATATATATATATATATATATATATATATATATATATATATATATATATATAAAAGTGGTATGAGATTTTTGATTAAAATTGGATCAAAATTTATATAAAAAATGATTTATTCTTTCTATTTAGATTATTTAAAAGTGCAATATTTTCACTATTTATGATTTCTTGGAGTCATCGATGGATGGAAACTTAATACTTGTCAACTTAGAAACAGATGGAAACTTGGATAATCGTGAATTGAAGGAAGGTTCAAACAAAGTTGTCCATAAATGAAATATATCATTACAAATTTTGCTTGTTTATAATTCATTACAAATGTCAACTGAATTTGAAATAAATCATTATAAATTTGAATTGTATCTCCAACTTGCCTCCATAGATAAATGGAAATAAACAAGTGTGCATGTTTGAATTCCTATCTATGTTTAAGAAAGCAAGAGTTCATGTTTGAATTCCTATCTATGTTTAAGAACACGTGCAATTTGGTGTAGGATAATTATTTTTTTAAATAGCCCTCTTTTTTAATAAAGCTAGGATATTTGATAGAAATTTGAGTGGTTAAAGTTATAGGGTATAGTTCATGCACGATTCATATTTGGTTTTGAAGGTATTTGCATCTATCGAGAGCCTTGAAAAATATTTGAAGGACTTAAAACAATGTTTTTTTTTTTCTTCTCTTTTCGAATTTTATTGAAAATGGAGTTTTTTTGGGGACCATTTTGAATAGTACATATATCTTGTCATAATTACTCTATAAAAAAAAATATAAAATCTTAGATGAAACTCCACTTCAATAGAATATATTCACATGATATATTATTTTTTATATAGAGATAAATACATTTAAACTCAATTCAATTTGTATTAAGTTCATATTAAGTAGAAGTTTAATAAATTAATTTATTTATGTTTATCTTTTTTATACACATATACATACATACACAAACAATTATATATATATATATATATATATATATATATATATATATATATATATATATATATATATTAGAGTGGGTATAATGGGTAAGAACGTGTGTTTCCTCATAAAAGGTTGCATGTTTAAATTGTTGTGTGGAGGGGGTTTCTTGTCCCACAAACAAGAGAGTCTCATACACCTATTTGGTGTTTCGCTTGGTCGTGACCTTAAAATTAGATTATTATTATTATTATTATTATTATTATTATTATTATTATTATCAAATTTCAATTAATAGATTCCTCATATGTTGTTATGAGAAACATTTTCTTTAATCCCATGGATTCCATATAGAAACGAAATTGGTCAACGTTACCCAATTAAAAATAACATAAAAATTGATTTTTTTGTGTGCATTTTCCATATATATTGAAGTGAATCATGGTGACTTGCCATGGCATGTTCATATGAATAAAAAAATGTAGCCAAAATCTAGTTGATCATAATCATTACTGGATAACAATAACTAAAGACAATAACAAGTGGACTAATCAATCTAAGCTTACAATTGATTGTAATATTAAGAACTAACAATATCATCTTTACATTGTTTAATTAACAAATTGATAAAGTCCATACCAAAAGAGAGAATAGGAAAATGAAGATGAATTATAATCATTAATTAAATGACATAAATGAAAATGATAATGACATAGTAGGATCTGCAATTAGATAATAATTCACATAGGCATTCATTGAACTTTATCAAATAGGAGTACTAAGATTTAAGTCATAGGCACCTATTACTCCATGTTCACATATAAAATAAGTTACCATACAACACTAATCAAGAGGCACAAGATAATTACATATATTTATTAGCATAAGAATAGAAGATACCAAAAGTTTGGAGGTAGACATATAATTACATATAGTTCTTAACATAAGATTAGAAGATACCATACGTTTGGATGTAGAAATTTAGATAGTGCAATTAAAAAGGGAGAATCCTACTTATGTGAGAGTTGAAAACTTAATCATAAGGCTATCATCATTTGGGTTTTTAGTAGATATTCTTGTAGTTGTAATAAGATGGATTCCATTACGATCTTATTCACACTCATATTCACATTGAATTTTTTTTATGGGAGATGTTACCGTTTGATTTATATTGAAAATTCCAGTATTTACTTATTTTTGTAAATTAAATTACCTATTATAAATGATAGATATTAAATTACATTTTTCACTTATTTATTACCATTGATTTATATCAAAAATTCCATTATTTACTTATTTTTGTAAATTAAATTATCTATTATAAATGATAGATATTAAATTACATTTTTCACTTATTTATTACCCAGTAAAGTATTATTGAATTTTGAAGTTATTTTAGAATCCCTAATAATTGAAAATTATAAGACTTATTTATTACCAAGTGAAGTATTATTGAATTTTGAAGTTATTTTAGAACTTCTTAATAAATGAACATTATAAGGTTTTTCTTCTTATTGTACCCCTTTGTGATCATACATTACAATTACATGTGAGCATAACCTTGAATTAGATATGGAAACACTATTAACATTAATTAGGCATGTTTACATAATGTTCAGGCTTAATGGATTAAACAAAATCAAATGGCTAGAAAACTAAAGATAATCACTACACTTGTCCATAGCTATATTTATCGAGTTTACTTATAATTTTAACAAAAACTTACTTAGAAATATGCATTAAACTATCATTATTATTCAAAACTATTTTTTAGAGCAATTCATGCATTCAAATAGTTCTCCCATGGGTTGTAGGTACTTGGACATGAACATCATTTTTCTTCTATGTCACATGGGTAAATGAGAAGCTAGTGCATGTCAGTAGTCTTCTTTGATCTCTGTAGTTGGTGTAAATGGAAATTGAACATTGGGAGGTGATGGATAGAGAGTCATTTCTCAATTATTGCCACTCCCAATTGAAGGTGAAGTGAATTTCTTAGGTTTCTTTTCCTTCCCAATTTTCTTTTTTACACTTATAATATCCTTCTTCTTTCTTTCTTGTTCCTTTTGATTGCATTCATGATATTTGTACTCTTTATCTCTCTTAATTTGAAATATCCTATGTTATTCTTTTTGTTGACTTTGTAATTTTATTTCAATTTTCTCAAGTCTATTTTCCTTTAGAATAATTACAAATATCTTCCTTACCTCTACCTAATCTTTCTTCTTTTTCCTTACTAGAAATTATTTCTTCCTTTCCTCTAACTTAATGAGGATTTGAAGGCATTGGTTCGAAGTAAATATTTGTGTGTGACAACTGAGATGAATTGGACCTTTATCTTGAGTCCTTGGATTCTATTGTACCCTTTACATTTTTAGATTTACAAAGTCATCCTATATTTTTTTTTCCTCTTCAAGGTATAATACCCCAATTTTGAGTCCTCATCTTAAAAATGTATGTTTCTACATGATAAAAGGTTGGAGAGCCTAGCAATGTAATAGCATTGAATATTTATAATAAAAACACATTTTTTGTTGCCGATGGATAAGAATAGAGTTATAGGGGACTATGATTCTACAAGTGAGGGGGGTAAATGGGATAAGCCAATTTATTATATTTTATTCAAACCCATCCTAGAATTATTTGAGAAATTGGTTACCTAAGCTTCTTGGGGAAGCCACATGGTTCAATATTTCCTACAAATATATAAACCATGTTTTTGGTTGTTTGGGGTTACTCACTCATTCCTCAATTGTTCCTCATTCATTATTATTCCTTCTTATTCTAGGATTTTTGTCATGGGGACAAAATTCTAGATGTAGAGAGTCATTGCTAGTTGGTTGTACGTATCTAGTAGTTATATCAGGAAGAAAATAATGCATATGTGCATGAGAATGATGAAAGTTGAGTAAGAACTATCCACAACTAAGAATCCACGGAGCTTCTAACATTGATATTTCATGGCTAGTAGCACTAGATCACTAGAAGGAAGTGGAACAACCTGAGGGACTGCATTGCAGAGAAGAGGATTTCTTTCTTTGGATTTTGCAATATCAGGGGAAAAGAGAGTTGGTAAGTTGTGATTTTTTTTGTGATTGAGAAAACTATGATAGCTTGATAGCTTATTGGTGTGTGTCTTCTATGGTTGGCCTAGGAACCCATTCTTTTGGATTCATAGCCTCAACTCAGGGATGGCTTCTTGTAGAGAGAGAATGTGAAAAAAATCCTAATATTATGTGGAACACCTAACATATGCAACCAGTTGGTGTGGCCTTCTCATAAATATGAGCTCTTTGTTCTTCGTATATCTCAATTCCATTGTGTTAATTATTTATTTGATTATGTGTCTTGAATGAGTCTATGATAAATGAAAATTTTCTTCAATAATGTATTCAGTGATAATTGTTAGTATGATTCTTGATTGTAGAATGAGCTTTGGTTCCACTCCATGCTTCGTGTATTATTCTATATTGTTATCAAAAATTTTAAATTCTCCCAAGAATGTGAATTTTTGAGGTACCTAGGCATCGGGCATGTTACAATGTGGTATCAGAGTGCCAGTTGCAACGCTTGATCCATATTGTCCAAAAAATGGGATGAAAAAATAATATTTAGAAGACACTGAACCAGAGGGCACCTTGGTGGCCGAAGACATTTCTTGAAAATACAAAATTTTAGAAATTTTGGAATATTTGGGGATTTTTGTGTATGTGATGACACGGAGGCCACATGGAAGCCACGTTTCAGGTACCATGGATTTCCACGATATAGTTTCCATGGTGGAAGATTCATGGGCCAAGTGTACATGTAGTAGGGCCATGGTTGTAGGATTGGGGGTGATGGGTCCATGGGTGATTTCAATGCCACAATAGAAAGGTGGTTTGTTGGAATTCGAAACATGGTTTTGGGGTTGTTCCTGAAACCCCCACAAGAAATCAAACATTAACACATGGAAGGAGGGTGGTAAGTGGTTGTGTAACTTTTGAATCAGGCCAATTCTGATGTTATTCAAACTCCCATAATGCATGGAAACCTTCTATCTTAGCTTCTTCTTCACCATTCGATCAAGTGCACCACCAATTTGTATTATTTAAGTCACGTGCATCTTAGCAGTGTGTAGACTATCTTAACCATAGATCTAAGATCTATAGCTAGGGATATGCACACATGGGGTAAAGGTATGGGAGGGACCCTCTTATCCCATACACTGTTTATAGTGGGCCACGTGGATCATTGGGACTAGGTGGGGATGGAGGAAAACAAAGGAAAAGAAAATAAATAAAAAGGGAAAGAAAGAAGAGGAGGAAGAAGGAAGAGGATGATAGAAGGATGACAAGGCGAGACTAGGGTGGCTAGAGGGATGACATGACATATTTTCAGGATTCCAAGTGGACCTAAGGTTCCACATTAGAAGTTACCTCGTGCAAAGAATATAACACATACCCAAAATTATCCCACTTGTTTTTTTCTTTGCATACATAGGGTTACATGGTTACATAGTCAATAATGCATTGCAACAATTCCCATGGATCCTCTACACCAAGAGAAATTCTCAGTGCTCACAGAATTTGTTAATGAATCTGCAACATTCTTCAAAGTGTCCACCTTCATCAACAACACTTTATTTTCTTCAACCATGTCTCTCACAAAGTGATCTTGAATATCAATATGATTTGTATTTGAATGATAAGTCGGGTGCTTCACTAGAAAAATTGCACTCTCACTGTCACAATCTATCCTTACAACTTTCTATACCAACCCAATACATGAACACAATATTTGTAACCATATTTCTTCCTTACTTGTATGAGTGGTTGTCATGTATTCAACTTCTATAGTTGAAAGATCCACTACAGCCTGCCTTTTTCTCATCCAACTTATTGCTCCTCCAAACAGGTTAAACACATACCCACTTGTAGATATCTTATGATCCAAATATCCAACCGAGTCTACATCCACAAAGACATGTATATCCAACACTCTATCCAATCATTGTATTCCTTGGTAGCACAATACATAGCTTGTTTTGCCACAAAAATACCTGAAAACCCTTTTTACTTCTATCCAATGCTTCTTCCCTGGTTTTAACATATACCTTCTCAAAACTCCAACTGCATGTGCAATGTCTGGTCTAGTACATACCATTGCATACATCAAATTGCCAACTTCACTCGCATATGGAATACGAGACATGTCCTCCTCCTCTTCATGTGTCTTGGGACACTGATCCACATATAACTTTACACCAACATGAATAGGAACCTTGACAGGTTTACATTCTTTCATATTGAATCTCTGCAATATTGTCTCGACATATTTTCTCGGATTTAACCAGAGTTTTCTATTTTTCCGATCTCTTTTAATTTCCATTCCCAAAATGAAATTTGAAGAACCAATATCCCAAGCCTCATTCTTATCCAAGGATGTCATTTCTTAATCCATGGACTTTTTCCAGAGCTTTCCATCCTCTGAATCAACTGCCTCCCTGACAGTTCTAGGATCATCATGAGTAATAAACAAAGAAAAATTTGAACGGAAATAAGATGGAGTATACCTTTCTGGTATCCTTCCTTCTCGAACCGATCTCCTAAATACTGGAGTATGAGGATCTTCTTCTTCTGATTCATGTTCTTCTGTAGAGTCAAATTCATCATCCTTTAAATCGAACTCTATTTTCTTTGGTTCTTCCTTACTTGGTCACAGGGATGATTTTAAGGATGGAAATTTATTTTAAAATGTAGAAAACTTGGCGAATCTTACTAATCCTTCATATACCAACTATAAATTTTTGACGATATTTTTGTAAAAATATTCAAATTTCTAATAATTTTATATAATTTGTATAAAATTTTGGCAATTTTTGAGGTAAAATAATTGTATCCTATATAATTTGGGCGAATCATTTTTAGAATAGCTAATCGTTTTTTGGGAAAAACCATGGAAAATTATCCCATGAGTGAAATTTAGCCCCTAAAATCATCCATGCTTGGTAGGACTTCCTGTTTAAAAACATCCTTCATTTCTCTAAATACCACATCTCGGTTATACACTACCTTCGTAGTTTCTGGATTCCAAAGCTTATAACCTTTGAGACCATCTGTGTACCCAATATAGATACACTTTTCAGCCTTCTTATCTATCTTACTCATGTTTTCCTTTGGAGCATGAACATATTCTTCACAGGTAAATACCTTGAGATGTGTGACAGAAAGTTTCTTACCAGTCCATACCTCTTGTGGAGTCTTTGAATCCAGCACTGATGAGGGTGATTTGTTGACCAGGTAACATGCAGTACCCACTGCCTCTCCCCATAATTATTTCCCTAACCTGGCACCACTAAGCATGCACCTTGTTTTTTCCATCAACATCCTATTCATCCTTTCTGAAAATCCATTTTTTTGAGGTTTATATGGATTATTCTTCTGCCTTTCTATACCGAAATTCTTAGAGAATTATTCAAATCCATTCCCACAAAACTCTCTGCCATTATCTGTCCTCGACACATTAATTTTTTTCTTTGTTTGGTGTTAGGACCACATATTGTACCATTTTTGCCCATACTTTTTGCCATTGTTATACCCTTCATCACCTGTATTTAGACTTATACTATCATTCCACCTGATCATTCCAAGGTACACAACGTCCTTTCTCATTACTACACGTTTAATTTGTTTTGCATGATATTTTACATCACTCTCGTACTTAACCATTGATTAGAAGTACATAAGTGTCCATATTTGCAGAATAGTATTCAAGACCGATGCTGAAACACGGAAGCTGCTACACAGTCCATGCTGAAACACAGAAGCTGCTACACAATCCGAGGACGCACATGCTGAAACACGGAGCTGCTACACAGTCCGAGGATGCATATGCCGAAACACGAAGCAGCTACATGGTTCGAGGATGCAGATGCTGAAACACGGAGCTGTCACTCAGTTCAGAAA
>ML839887.1:41050-53428 GCA_009831015.1 Picea engelmannii | reverse complement strand
TGGTATTATTGGGATTTGCAAGAGAGAATTTAGCACAATGGCAATGTTATGTTGAACTTTATCTCATATTCATGTAAGAATCAGGGATGAGAAATATAGTTTGGTTTGGTCCAAGAATCCTATTCTAAGATAATAGATTGCAAAGCTATGGTACAATACTATGTTTTCTAATGCAAAACAAGACAAAATCATTGTGGTGGAAGCCCCTTTAGAATATTAGAGCTCCTATGAAGACACGTGTTTATATGTGGCTAGTGTTGAGAGACAAGTTACTTCTTTGAGATCATTTGCAAAGGAGAAGTAACCAAGGGCCTAGCATGTGTTCACTTTCTAAGATGGATGATGAAGTTATCACCCATATATTAGTGAAAAACAAGTATGTTAGAGAAGTTCCAAGGGAAAGAAGGCCCTATGAATGTTGGATGCGAATCCAACTTATCCAAATAGTAGGAAAATGTAAATAAATTAAACAAAAGGGGAAAATCCCTGCTAGGAAACTGTGTTTCTTATAAGGAGCCAAAAAACAAGGGCTAGTATTTCCAAAATCAATAAATTGCAAGGAACAATCCACAAGTTCATAATATTCAAAGGAAGTAAAGGAAAAGGATGCCCAAACAGGGATACATTGACAAAAAATAGGGAAAAAACAAGGCAAGGGATCCTTTAGTACTATTGACACATCATTCTCCATCCATATTACAAAGCCAGTCCACTTTTTATTGTGTAACATTTATTTTTCAAGATGAGTTGGATGTCGACCATATTTTTCCTCCTGTCAAAACATGGCACATGCACTAGTTAAACTAATAAATATGTAATCATTTACTTTTTCTAGGAAATTAAAAAAAAAACATTTCACATAATAAATATAATTACAAAGGTGCACATCAAGGCTTGTAAACCTTTTTTGCCACTATGATGCGTGGCTTGGAGTTTTGCAAGCCTAGCTTCAGAGACCTTGTCCTGAAACATAAAGTAAGTCAATTGAACTATTCCCCTTGGATGATATGGATGATAGGATAAACATCCAAGGATGTTTCAACCACCAATTTCAATCCTTGACCCCTTTTCCTCAAATCTCTTTTCTTTTCTTGGACTTCTTGCAGTTTCCTTTTTAATTGTTTGATTCTGATTTTTGCAACCTGATTCTCCGTGTGGTAGTGGATAGCCATGTGTCTCCTCAACCTGTTGTCTCTATTTTCCCTTTTGAGAAGCTTCTCTAGGTGGCCATTTATCCTTCCAAGCTAATATTCCCTATTGTTGTCAAAATCTTCCATAATTTGGTCATGTAATGATATTGGCTCTTTAGATGGGGACTCCTCCTTTTGTTGTTGTAGTGCTTTGAAAAGACCCCTGGTTCATGGTCTTTTCCTTACCACCTGACTTTCATGTTCCTCTTGATCATCTATGTGGATTATTGCTTTGTTATTGGCATCCTTTTTTTGTTTTCCTAAAAGAAGTTGATTTATCATTAACTGCTCATTTTCTTGCTCTAAAAATGAAATGGAAAACTTAGATTTTGACAAATGATCTTTCATCTCTTTGATTTCAACATCTTTTTCCCCCATGATGTGTTTTTATGGTCTAAATTCATCATTTCCCTCTAGGTATATCACATCAGTGCCAATATGTGATGTCCCCTTATCTTGCAAGGATTCCTCAGGCTTTCATGGTGATCCCTTTCCTACTGATGTAGGGTTGGCACCTTCCACTATGTGTGGAGAAAACACAAGCCTCTTATCTCTATTATATGTCTTGGTCACCTCAGGCCTAGGTGCCTTTGAAAATTCAACATGTTTTCTTGAAGAGCCAACCTCCATAGGAGCAGTTTTCAGTTTCTCCAGGAAAGTTTCCCAAGTGACTTTCTTTGTTGAAAGTTAATGCACAACCACAATTTTAATCAAACTATGGTGAAACAAATTAGTGATATGAGCCTTTCCCAAGGTCTAAATCAAATTGGTGATATGAGCCTTTCCCAAGGTCTGAATATTTTCAGTCATCTTCACCAAGCTTCTGAATAGAAATTTGGACAAATTAAGTGTTTTTGCAGAAGTGAGGTGCATTACCAACCTAACATGATCCCTGTATAATTTGGAAAATCTCCATTCACATGTAAAATATCTCATAATCAGCTTCATCAAAGGAGCATACTTGTCAAGCAGATGTTTGAAAGGAAAAACATGATTAGGAGCATCTCTGACATTTGGTTTTAGAAACAATTTATAGTCATCAAGGTCTAATTCCATGCCCTTGAACCAAGTTTCACCATGATCTGGGATATCTGTGGCTGAAGAAATAATGTCTACTGAAACACTAAAATATATCCCTGCTATGACAACCTTGTCTATGTTGAAATTGTGGGAAAAATGGATTGTCAAAGGAACATGACAGCCAACCTCTTGGATATTCTCACAAAACTTCATACAACCAACATCTCTAAAACATATTTTGGAAAATGGAGAAGCATTGATTTCTCTCAGGTTGGATGTCTCAAACCATGAATGATGTCCTCCCTTATGCACTTTCTTTTGACTCAATATTTCACTCTCCATGAAATGTTTTGAAGAATAGTACCCTAGCCATATGATCTTGATGGAAAAGATGGATTTTAGGGTTTGAATAATAAGAACACAGTAATTTTGAAAGAAAATTTGAGTGTAATAATGAGGTGGGAGTTTCCTCAAAGGTTTGAGGAAGCAAGGTGAAATATGATGTTAAAATTGTAAGTCTATGATGCAGGAGCATCATATAAAGCCAAAGCACATGCCTAACCCAAGAGACAGTTGGACGCGCAGATGTAATTTGAACACGTTTTTGTGAAAATGTTTTGAAATTTAAAATATGAAGCATTAATGTAATGGACAGGAGGAAAGTACAGTTGCATTCATATCTGAAGATCCAAACTGATTTTAGAGCGTATGTTCCTATATGCGGATGTAATAAGAATTTAATTCAATTTATTGCAAGTAGGTAGATTTAATTTAATAGATTAGACAGTTTAGGAGCATAGGAGGGAAAACGGATGATAGACACCCTCACCTTGTATCTTGAATATAACTCATTATTATTGAGAATTTTGGGTAAGTTGCAGAGATGCAGAGGAGAACAAGGAATTTTATGCATTCTAGTTGTTGTTATTTACCATATATAGGAGCACTGGAATTAATAGAAGAAAGATTTGATTCCAATCTATGTGCTTGTTATGGTTGTTGGAACCACTTGTTGAATGGTATGTTGCAGGCTAGTTTATATTCTCTGTGTGCATTTTATTTCCATGAAATATGTGTGTGTATGCTCTGGAATTCTATGTTGAATGTTTGAATTCTGGATAAGGGGAGAATGAGTTTCAGTTGTTTCTCTTTCTGAGAACTCTTGCAAAGAATGTAGTGGAGGGTCCGCAAGGAGTGCGTCGACTAGGTTATGAGTTTCATCTCAGAACCCTCATAGGAGATTTAAATCATGTTTTTACAGGACGAAGTGTGAGGTTAGCTCAAATTTGTGCAAGGTGTGCACAGATTGGGCAAGGTCTAGGATTTTACCAACTCAAGAGGGAGATTGAGAGACTGTTGTTGCAAGAGGTGCATAGAGTCAAATACCCAAATAACTAGATTTTTTTTGCAAATCGTTGTAAGGAGTGCATGTAGGGACCCTTTTGGAAGTTGTGAGTTCACAAGTGAAAGCTAAAAAGGGATAGAACCTCTAAAGTGTTCAAAGGGAGGTGGAGGTCGAAATCGTCTCATAGGAGTAAAGTTCAGGAGGGAGGATGCCAAATCATTTGGCCATAAGTTCTTGAGAAGTTGAATCAGATGGTGGAATCGCTTCAAGAGGAAGTGCCAAAGTTCCATGAGCTGTGGGATCTTGTGGAACAGTGAAAGGATTAAGACTGCGTGTCTTTCAACACTCTGAAGCCCGGGAAGGATAGTGGCTGTCATATTTAGATCAACGATGGTCATTGATCTCGTATGTGAATTCGTGTATCAGAGTTCAGGGAATGGAATGACCAGTTGTTTGGGTCGAGTGTTGTGGATTTCTGATTGGAAAAATATCAATACAACGAGGGATGTTGGATTGAGGGAGGCACACAACCATCGATCTTTTCAAAGCATGATTTCAGAGTTGAGGATTTGTAGAGGGAGAGGAACGGTTGTTCATTGTTCTCTCAAGTTGCGAAAGCCGAAGACTCATGCGAATAGGTGGAAAGGACCCACTCTGTAAGTGAAGTAAATAATGGTGACAGGTGGTGTGCACCCGTCACTTTGGGTGGAGTCAACCTCCATTGACATATTGTGTTTTGGGGATTCACAAGGGAAGAGCACGAGAGGTTGGCACTCTAACTCGTGAAGTCGTGAGTTGCAAAAGGTGATTGCGCTAAGGCCTGGTTGTGGTCATATTGGAAAAGGGGATGAAGAGGGGGCTTACACCTTAATCCCATTCGCAATTTCGTGTTTCGACTATTATTGAGGACTGTGGCATTGTATTCGAAGTGTCCAATGCGTGAGACCTGAAATCCTTTGCGGGCTTAAACAAGGAGTTCAGTCAACCCTTTTCGTTGTTTAGAGAAGATTCTATGCAGATCTCAGCCTGAGGGTAGGAGGTTTGCACCAGTTGTGGTATCAGAGCCCAAAACAAATTCTTTGCTTTCTACAGTAGAAAGAAAAGAGGAATTTTGCAGCCATGCCATCGAGAAGAAGTGAAAGGCCCATACCTGATCCAGCAGTGGAAAGAGAAATGCGTTAATTACGTTCTAGACTTGATGCTATGGAGACAACACAGAGGTGAACAATTGACGTTGGGGATATCAGCGAAGATGAAAGTGAGAATGAAGATGAAAATGAAGGAGAACAAGTTGCAGTCGAAGATGTTGCAGAAGAACGCCTAATCAGGGTTGTTGCAAGAAAAGGTACTAGGCAAAAAATGGACATTCCAATGTACGAAGGCAACCTAGACGTTGAAGAGCTTCTAGACTAGATTAGAGCTCTAGACAAACACTTTGACTATGAGGATGTCGAGGAAGACAAGAAATTCAAACATGTCGTTACTAGACTTAAAGTGCATGCAACACTGTAGTGGGATGAACTGCAGGCTGACAGACATTGTAAGGGAAAGTAGAAAATCAAGAGCTGGGATAGAATGGTTCAAAAATGAAAGMCAATTTTATACCCAAGGATTATCAAATAAATATGTTTCGGAGGATSCAAAATTTGTGATAGGTGYTGATGTCAGTGAAAGAATACACTGAAGAGTTCTATAGGATAAACATCAGAGAAGGTCATCAGGAAGGCGATGATGAGAAAGTTGACAGGTATATGAATGGTCTACGATATGAAATTCAGGATGTGATGAGCATGATGACCATATGAACCATAAAATATGCTTATCATATGGCTCTAAAAGTTGAAGATAAGCTGAGCCGAAAGCAAGGTCAAAGAGGCCAAGGCAGAAGTCAAAGAAGAGGCAAGATAATTGTCCAGGAAATAACTCAGAAGCCTAAAGAAGAGGGGAAGAAACCTCAAACTCAATATGAGAGAGGAGGAATCTCACAGGGGAGGCAGTATGCTGATAAAAATACTTTTCCTCGAGCCAAAGGAAGAGGAAGAGGCAGAGGAGGTGAAGTGAAATGATTGTCTGTGGAAAAATCGGACATAAATCTTATGAGTGTCCAGATAGGAAGAAATATGGTGGTGAAAATCACATTGTCAAAGCTTAAGGATGGAATTTTGAGGCAGAAGATGCTAAGGGCAGAAGATATTTGATGATGCAAAAAGTTCTCTTGAAACTGGAGAAGGAAAGAGAACCCAGCCCAAAGAAACAATTTGTTTCTGACTGCTTGCAAAACCAAAGACAGGGTATGCAAGGTCATAGTGGACAGCAGTAGCATAGATAATCTTGTATCTACATAAATGGTATAAAATATAGAGCTAGAGACTGTTGCACATCCAAGCCCATACAAAGTTTCGTGACTACAAAAAGTACATCAGGTAAATGTCACTAAACAGTGTTTAGTTGAATTTAAGATAGGAGGATATAAAGATGAGGTATTATGTGATGTCATTCCCATGGATGTTTTTCATCTATTGTTGGGTATACCATGTCAATATGACAGAAATGTGGTGCATGATGGGAGAAAGAACAGGTACATGCTGGAGAAAAATGGTAGGATGCACATGTTGCTGCCAATTAAGGATAAAGAGGTGAAAACAGAGATGAGAAACACTGTACTTCTCAAAAGTGGGAAGGAACTTATTAAGGAAGTTAATAAGAAGGAAGACACACAATTCATTTTGGTTAGGAAGCCAAGAATTGTATTAAACAACACTAGGATAGATGATTTATCGGAAGAAATTCAGGAGTTGCTGGAAGAATTTGATGATATAGTAGTGGATGAACTACCTTGTTCGTTGCCACCTATCAGGAGTATAAGCCATCATATTGATCTTATACCTGGAGCTATTTTTCCAAACAAAGTAGCTTATAGGTTGACGCTGCAGGAGAATGAAGAAGTTAAGAGATAGGTCTGGGACTTAATGGACAATGGATTGATTCGGGAGAGCTTGAGTCCAGGCGTTGTTCCAAAAATGCTCAGCCCAAGGAAGGACGGTGGCTGGAGAATGTGTATAGACTCAAGGGAAATCAAAAAAATTACCATCAGGTACAGGTTCCCATTTCCAAGGATGGATGACTTGATGGATTGCTTGAGTGGAGCAAAGTTTTTTTCAAAGATTGATTTGAAAAGTGGATATCATCAGATTAGAATGAGAGAAGGTGATGAATGGAAGACAACATTTAAGATGAATGAAGGGATGTATGAATGGTTTGTCATGCCATTTGGCTTGACGAATGTACCCAGTAATTTCATGAGGTTGATGAACGAAGTCCTGAAGGATTTCCTTGGGAAATCCATCATTGTATATCTTGATGATATATTAATTTTTAGCAAAACTGAAGAAGGGCATTTGAATCATTTAGCTGCAGTAATGAGAAGGTTACAGAAAGAGAAATTTTTGATCAACATGAATAAATCATCATTTATGAGGAAAGAACTCATTTATTTGGGTTTTTTTATCTCTGCAAATGAATTGAAAATGGATCCGGAAAAGATAAAGGTGATTAAGGATTGGCCATCGCCGAAGAGTGTGTTTGAAGTTCGAAGCTTCCATGGTTTGGCTAGATTCTACAGGAAATTTATCCAAAAATTCAGTGGAATTAGCACACCAATGATGGATACAGTGAAGAAAAGACATAAATATTTTCACCGGGAAGAGGAAGCGGAGAAGAGCTTCAACCCGTTGAAGAAGAATATCACTGAGCAACCAATTCTGGTTTTGCCAGATTTCAACAAGACATTCCAGGTCAGGTGTGACGCGAGTAGATTTTCCATTGGAGTGGTCTTAATCCAAGACAATAGGTCGGTCATGTATTTCAGTGAAAAACTGAATGAAGCAAAGATTAAGTACTCCACGTATGACAAAGAATTCTACGCAGTCTTACAAGCATTGAAGAAAGGGAGGCACTATTTGGTTCCAAAAGAGTTCATTTTGTACAACGATAATCACTCTTTGCAATTTGTGACTCGACAGGAGAAGTTGAACCAAAAACATGCTAAATGGGTTGAATACATGCTGAATTTTACTTTTCTGATTAAGCATATTTCTAGAAATGCTAACAAAGTTGTTGATGCTTTGAGCAAGAAATGTTTGCTTATGCAGGAATTTAGAGTTAATACTTTGTGTTTTTATAGCCTCAAATAAATGTACGAGGATGATATAGAATTCAAAGAGGCATATGAGGCGTCTGAGAATCCAATTCTTAGGGACAAAATCCAATGGACAAACTACATGATCCAAGATGGACTATTGTTCAGGGGAAATCAGCTATGTATTCTGAAATACTCCATGAGGTAGAATTTGTTGAAGGAAAAACATAGCGGAGGATTGGTCGGAAACTTCGGCCATGAAAAAATGTTCTCAGAGTTAAATGGCTCATATTATTGGCCAGGGATGAGGATAGATCTGAAGAAATTTGTGGATAGGTGCAGAATTTTTCAGCACATGAAGGGAAAAAGGTAGAACACAGGGTTATATCAACCATTACCCATACCCTAAAGGTCGTGGGGCATAGTGAGCATGGATTTCATATTAGGACTGCCAAGGACACAGAGGGGATATGATTCAATACTTGTAGTGGTAGAAATATTTTCAAAGATGGCACATTTCATACCATGCTAGAAAATGAGTGACACAACTCATATTGTGAACCTGTTTTTCAAGGAAGTCATCGGACTTCATGGCTTTCCAAGGAGTATCATTTCTGATCGAGATACCAAGTTCGTAGGAAATTTCTGGAGGACCTTATGGAAGAAGCTGGGGACAAACTTGTCTTTTAGCTCAGCATATCATCCTTAGATGGATGGACAGACAAAGGTCGTGAACGGGAGCTTGAGAGATTTGTTAAGGAGCTTAGTGACTGAACACCACAATCAATGGGATCACATTCTGCCACAAGAAGAATTCGCTTACAATGATACACTAAATAGAAGCAGATGGCAGAGTCCATTCAAAATTTTATATGGAATGCAGACAAGGGGAGTCTTTGAATTGAAAGATTCAGAACAAGCTGAATTCAAGAGTGCTAGTGTAGAGGACTTTGCAGAAGGAATGAAGGAGCTTCATAGTAGAATCAAGGAGCGATTGCAGAGTTCAAGTCAAGAGTACAAGCGTAGAGCAGATCAACACAAGAGAGAACTTCAATTTGAAGTTGGTGATTTGATTCTTGCGCATTTGAGGAATGAAAGGTTCCCAAGGGGAACATACAACAAGTTGAAGATGAAGAAAATTGGACCATGCAAGGTCATAAGAAAATTTGAGGCAAACGTGTATGAGATTTAATTACCCGATGGGGTCGGAATCTCCCCGATATTCAATGTTGCAGATTTGTACCCTTACAGAGATGAAGGAGAAGGAGTGGAGAATGAACAGGAATAAATTCCATGGATGAAATCGATGCATGTAGTTGAAAAGCCATAGGTTGAAAGCATAATTGATAAGAGGATTAGCAGAAAGACCAGGAGAAAAGAGTATTTTGAATACTTGGTCAAGTAGAAAGGACATCCAGTTGAAGATGCTAGTTGGGAGAATGAAGCAGTAATTCAAAAGCATGGACAAACAGTGAAAGAACTCATGAATAGGAGTTCATGAAAATTTTCAAGCGAGGGAGTATGATGCAGGAGCATCGTAGAAAGCCAAAGCATGAACCTAGCCAAAGAGAGAGTTGGATGCACAGATGTAATTTGAACACGTTTTTGTGAAAACATTTAGAAATTTAAAATCTGAAGCATTAATGTAATGGAAAGGAGGAACATACAGTTGCATTCATATCTGAAGATCCAAAATGATTTTGGAGCATATGTTCCTATCTATGGATGTAATAGGAATTTATGTTTAATGCAAGTAGGTAGATTTAATTTAATAGATTAGACAGTTTAGGAGCATAGGAGGGAAAACGGATGATATACACCCTCACCTTGTATCTTGAATATAACTCATTATTATTGAGAATTTTGGGTAAGTTGTAGAGCTGCAGAGGAGAACAGATAATTTTATGCATTCTAGCTATTGTTATTTACCATATATAGGAGCACTGGAATTAATAGAAGAAATCTTTGATTCCAATCTATGTGTTTGTTATGGTTGTTGGAACCACCAGTTGAATGGTATGTTGCAAGCTAGTTTATATTCTCTGTGTGCATTTTATTTCCATGAAATATGTGTGTGTATGCTCTAGAATTCTATGTTGAATGTTTGAATTCTGGATAAGGGGAGAATGAGTTTCAGTTTTTTCTCTTTCTGAGAACTCTGGCAAAGAGTGCAGTGGAGGGTCCGCAAGGAGTGTGTCAACCAGGTTATGAGTTTCATCTCAGAACCCTCAGAGGATATTCAAATCATGTTTTTACAAGCCGAAGTGTAAGGTTAGCTCAAATCCATGCAAGGTGTACACAATATGGGAAAGGTCTAGGATTTTACCAACTCAAGAGGGAGATTGAGAGATTGTTGTTGCAAGAGGTGCACAGAGTCGAAGACCCAAATAACCAGAGGTTATTTGAAAATCACCACAAGGAGTTCGTACATGGGCCCTTTTGGAAGCCGTGAGTTCGCAAGAAAAATCTTAGAAGGGATAGAACCTCTGAAGTGTTCAAAGGGAGGCAGAGGTGGAAATCGTCTCACAGGAGTCAAGTTTAGGAGGGAGGATGCCAAGTCATTTGGCCAGAAGTCCTTGAGAATTTGAATCATATGATGGAATCGCTTCAAGAGGAAGTGCCAAAGTTTCGTGAGCCGTGGGATCTTGTGGAACAACGGAAGAATTAAGATCGAGTTTCTTGCAACACTCTAAAGCCCAGGAAGGATAGTGCCCATCATATCCATATCAATGAGGGTTGTTGATCTATATGTGAATTCACGTATTGAAGTTTGGGGAATGGAATGACCATTGGTTTGGGTCAAGTGTTGTGGATTTCCAATGTCAGCGGAAGAATTAAGATCGAGTTTCTTTCAACACTCTAAAGCCCAGGAAGGATAGTGCCCATCATATCCATATCAATGAGGGTTGTTGATCTCGTATGTGAATTCACGTATCGAAGTTTGGGGAATGGAATGACCATTGGTTTGGGTCGAGTGTTGTGGATTTCCAATTAGAGAAATCTCGATACAACGAGGGTCATTGGATCGAGGGAGGCACACAGTCGTCGATCTCGTTGAAGGCATGATTTCGGAGTCAGGGATTTGTAGAGGGAGAGGAATGAATGTTTGTTGTTCTCTCAAGTTGCAAAATACAAAGACTCATGGAAGCAGGTGGAAAGGACCCACTCCATAAGTGGAGTAAACATCGGTGACAGGTGGTGTGCGCCCATCGCTTTGGGTGGAGTCAACCTCCATTGACATATCATGTTTCGGGGATTTGCAAGGGAAGAGCATGAGAGGTTGGTGCTCCAACTCGTGAAGTTGCGAGTTTTGAAAGGTGCTTGTGTTAAGGCTTGGTTGTGGTCATATTGGAAAAGGGGATGAAGAGGGGGCTTACACCTTAAGCCCATTCACAATTTCATGTTTCGGCTATTACTGAGGACTGTGGCATTGTATTCGAAGTGTCCAACTCACGAGAACTGAAATCCTTTGTGGGCTTAAACAAGGAATTCAGTCAACCCTTGTCATGGTTTAGAGAAGATCCTAAGCGGATCTCGGCCTGAGGGAAGGAGGTCTAGACCAATCTATTTCATGCGATGAATATGGGGAAGTGAGGAGTTTGTCATTTCTTGCATTGAACACATAGTCGAAGGCTAGGGGTTGATGAAATCGGTGGGGAATGAGTAGAGAATGATAGGAAATGTTCAATTAGGACTTCATGGAGGGTAAGTGATAGTGTAAGACAGTAAAGGCTAGGATTCATTCACTAAAACAATGGAAAATGAAAAGTGCTAAAAACTTTGTTGGAGAAAACCATGAGAAGAAATCACTTTATCCTCAATGAAATATCTTGAGAAGATTGTGTAGATGATCACTTACTATTTGTGGGAGTTTATAAGTCTTCGAACAATCTTTGGAAGCTGGAAAAATTGAAGATTTGTCTCAAAACCATAAAGAAACCTTTCAGTTTAGAAAAACTACAAATTTCACAGAAGGGTCGCGTTGTGGGTCACTCTGAGGGTTGCACTGTGAAGAAAGGTCACACCATGGGTCGCACTGCTCCCAAAATGAAACAAAACCCTCATTTCTTTCACAAAATTTTCTCTTTTTTTGAATTTGAGTAGCTTAGGAACCTTTATAATTACCTTTGGAACTCCTTTGAACTTATTACATCAATCATGTAACATTTGTGATTTTTAAAACCAACCTTTTAAATGATTTTGTTACTACTCCTACCTTTGGTGGCATTATGATTGAAATGGAAAAATGATAACCATGACCCTAGTGACCTAATGGCCCTTGAAAATCATGATGATGGGATTGAGGTGATGGTGATGAGTTATTTGAGAGATGACATGGAAATTTTGGATGATGATGATGAATGGGACATGAAATTTTGCGAGGAGTAATAATATACCTAGACCAACTAACCAACGATCAAATTTTACTTTGAAAATTTATTTGAGAATGTAATAATTTGACCTAAACCCTATAAATTGATTTTGAAAGAGCTAATTTGATCACTGGTGACTACTGTATTCTAACAGTATGCAATGGTATTGGCCATATTGTTATGCAATGGTATTGGTATTGGTATTGGCAAGGAATAAGGGTATTGGCAATGCATATTTGTATTGGTTTTGGTATGGTATTGATATGCATATCATTGCCAATGCATACCATTGTCGTGCAATGTTATGAAATG
>ML839885.1:6194-20090 GCA_009831015.1 Picea engelmannii | reverse complement strand
GAAATCGTGTATTACTGTATATCTATGTTTATGGTTGCATCTCTGATACATTTCTATTATATTATTGAATATCTGCAATATCTCTGTGCATTTCTTTATTATATCTCCGCTCTCATTTCGTGCCGAAAATAATCCGGATCAGAGAAATACACTTTCGGTATCTAAGAATGAAATAAAATCAGATTGTTGTTATGTCTCATACATGTGTTTTCATGACTTGGTTACTTTTTCGCTTTTGGTCTCCATGTTTACTTTATTGTAAAATTTGCACACATTTCAATAGCTTTGTATAAATTTTATTTTATATTGCAACATATACAAATTATAAAATCATCCTTAATCCTTGTAATTAATGTACTCGCGGATTGAGTGAATGTTTTTGAGGCTATAAATCACGGGTGACATTCCAAACTATCTTGTCCTAGCCAGACAAGATCTGAAAATGATTGAGTAAGGTGTTCTATACCTTTTCCTCAACATTTATTTGGCGACTATACTAGGGAGATCTTCCATATCTCTTTGGTTAATTGTATTCACGATTATCTTTGAATCTATCTATTTTTTTTTCATGTGCTCTTTGACCGATTTTTCTCATGACAGTACCCTCTACAAGACAACCTAATATTGAACACGGTCTTAAGGACCAAACTAGCATTGCCTTGACTTTATGCAATACCATTATAGAAGTTGCTAGTACCCGGGCCGAACTTGAATGCTCTTGGGAAGTAGTGGAACAAGATATAAGTATCTGTGAACGCTGGGAAGTCAGGCAAAGGCAACCTAGAAATCAAGAGTAACCTCCCTTCTTCTAAGTCTTTAGTTTTCATTTTCATGTCCTTGAATCCTCACATTTCTATAAGAAGAAGAGGATTTTCCCTTGAAGCTATTCCTATCATTGATATTGGAAGGAGGAAATCCATTTTGTTGACCCAAGAAAGCACTGTAAGGAGGACTTTTTCTGACTCTACCAATTCACCCTTTTCTTCCCTACCCATCACTTCCAAAATGGCATGCGTAGGTGGTGCTAGTGGTGCTTCATCATCCCAACCTTCGGCCTCATCGGTAATTGGTAGTTTATACAGCCATCAAGTTCCTATCCAATCTGCTACCAACCCTACTAAAGTTATAAAGAAATATGGGCTTTTTCAGTTTGAGGAAGATGCTACGACCACCCCATGGCATGTATCTTCTCCCTTGAATCTAGCACCTGCTACTCGTCTGTTACCCAAGTTTAAGGAGCATCTTCTTAGGTTCTCGAGAAATAACATTATCTTTACAAAAGAACATCTAGTGGAATTTTATAATGCTTCTCATAATATCGGAGCTAACGATAACGATACATGCATGCGCTTATTTGTCAACTCCCTTGAAGGGAGAGAAGCAATTGATTTCTTTGAAGATCCTTTCCACTTGGGAAGAGTTGGTTTATTGGTTCAAGTCCACTTATGGAAAATCTAAGAGCTCGACCGAACAGTTAATGGAATATAACAATATTTATTACAAAGATGGTGAGACTATAAAGTCCTTCAACCTTCACTTCACCAAACTGTACAATCAAATCCTTGAACTAATCTGCCCCAAAAACCAAGTCGCCTTCATGCATTACTATAATGCACTTCCCTCTCCTTATCGTCATAGGCTCAAAGAAAAGCCTATTGACAATCTTGGCTCTGCTCTCCACACTTTCCTGGAGTACAAAGAGCAACTTGAAAGAACAAGTCTCCCTAAAGGAGACTCAGTCAAACAAATAGATATGTCTTCCCTCTTACGACTTGTACAAGATATGAACAATCGAATGATATCCTATGAATGAAAATGGAATGTTCCCTCACTTACTCTTGGGGCATCATCTTCTTCCTTAGTGCCTTTTAGGAATACCAATGAAAACAACTTTGAGCCCAAAGCCATCATGTCTCGCAGTTGGTGTAACTTCTGCAAAGAAAATCACGAAGAAAGTACTTGTGAGGTTAAGAAGAGTGCCAGAGATAAAATATTTGGCAAGAAGCCTGAAAACACCATTGATGTTCTAGACTGGGCAGAATCAGAAGATGTCATGATTATAAATACTAGGAACAAAACTTATGCTCCTAAAGGAAAGTATGACCCTCCTCGTGCTTCTTCCACTCCAGCCTCATCTTCACAAGGTACTAATGTACAAGCTGTCAAAGTTCCTGAGAGTTAAGGAGTTCCTTCCTTTCTTCCCCTTCCAAGTATAACATTCTTAACCAATTGGATAACATCAAGGCCGATGCTACTCTTTTGGACATGGTTGCCATCCTTGAACAACAAAATCATCTCAAGAATTTTATGGAAGGAAAAGCTTCCACCATAGCCAATTTTTTAGAAGAGGATTCCACTGTAAATAAAATAGGTGTAAATAATTTTAGACACCCTGTAAAAAACCCTCCATTTTTCATTTCTGTAAAAATTATGGACAAGATAGCCCATTGTTGCCTAATTGATGGTGGTTCGGGTCCAAGTGTAATGTCAAAAATCATTATGGAAGAGCTAGGCTTATCATGTACCAATGAAAATTCTAGAAGCATGATCTCCTATAACAGTCTATAATAGTCAACAATAGGTGAAATCAAATACGTGACGTTAGTTCTATGTGCACATCCTGAGATAAGGACAACCCTTATCATCCAAGTAATCAACATGTCGGTAAGAAACTATTCTATTATCCTAGGAAGAGACTTGCAAGCCCTAACAGATGGATATCTTTCACTTGATGGGACACACTCATCCATTCCCCGGAATGGAAAGAATATCATAGTACTAAGAGAAGGAAGAATTTCACCATACATAGAGAGTATTCCTCAACCAAATGTAAATTATCTTGAGGAAGACTTAGGCGTATAGTCTATCTTTGTTGATGAGGGTGACACAACTTTAGAACAAATTGATTTAGAATACGGTATGTGGCACATGCATTTCGATGGCTCATGCTCAAACGAAGGTAATGGAGCTGGAATTATCTTGCACTCACCTAAAGGTAAAATCCACAACTTTTCTTATAGGTTATAATTTTTTTGCACAAACAATGTCACTGAATTTGAAGCCTTACTGCTAGGCATTGAAAATGCTTATAACCTTGGTTGTGGCCACCTTACAGTTTTTGGTGATTCTGAATTTGTTGTAAACCTTGTGCGTAAAATCTACTCTCCTATAAATAAGTTGATGAAATGTTATACCCAAGTTTTTTGGGCGCTTATCTCGAATCTACTATCATTTAACATCACTCATGTTAAGAGGGAACTTAATTCAATGGTTGATCAGTTAGTTGTATTTGCAGAATCCCCTACTCAGAAACCTCTACCTCAAAGGCCTGATTGCACTTTTAAATCTTTATATCATCCTCACATTCCAGATAATGTAGAATCATGGCATGTTTTCCCTAATGATGAAGGCATTTGTGCTTTCATACAAAATGAACCGTTTAAGCCTAAGGAAATCATATCTATGTAAGATGACAAATTTCCAAATTGATTGACTCCTCTTGAGAGTTCATTTTCATCGAGTGATGTGAGCAACAAAGAAACACGTAAGGAAGAGGAGACGAAAAGGAAAGTGGGTGATACCATTTCCTTGAACCTTGGGACCTCTGAATCTCCAAAGATGGTTAAACTAGGTGCCCAATGTTCTGACGAAGAAAAGACAAAATTCGCAGAACTATTACGTGAATTTCAAGATGTTTTTGCTTGATCATACGAGGATCTTCGCGGTTTTGATCCCACTCTCATACAACATGCCATTCCTATCAAGGAAGGGATAAAACCAATTAGGCAAAAACAAAGGCCCAATAATCCCACACTTAAAGCTACTATTAGAAAGGAGTTGGAAAAAGTTTTGAAAGTTGGTATAATCTTTCCAATTAAGTATTCTGAGTGGGTTTCAAATTTAGTTCATGTTAGGAAGACAACTAGTCAGATTCGATTACGCATTGATTTCCATGCATTGAATAAAGCAAGTGTTAAAGATCATTTTCCTCTCCCTAATATGGAAATGATTTTGCAACAAGTTGCAGGGTCACAAATGTTGTCCTTACTTGATGGTTTCTCTGGATATAATCAAATCAATGTAAAAAGGATTGATAGGTACAAAACCACCTTTACTACACGATGAGGCACATTTTCTTATGAATGCATGCCTTTTGGCTTCTCTAATGCAGGTGTCACTTTCCAGAGAGCTATGAAATTAGCTTTTGATGATCTGATCGATAAGATTATCCAGGTTTATCTTAATGATTTGACTGTCTATTCAAAGAATCGATTGTATAATTTTGGTCATCTCAGAAAATTTCTCATGCGATGCAAAAAATTCGGCATTTCTTTAAATCCTTCTAAATCTATTTTTGGTGTCACCAAGGGAAAGATCCTTAGACATATTGTTTTTGATTCAGGAATAAGCATAGATCCCGAGAGGATTGCTGCTATCCTAAACCTTCCTGCCCCCACTTCCAAAAAGGAGGTTCGGGCCTTTATGGGCATTATCAACTTGATTCTTAGGTTTGTTCTGGATTTTGCCTTAATGGTTAAACCAATCCATAATCTTTTAAAGCAAGATCACTATTTTTCTTGGACAGATGACCTTGAAAAATATTCTGTAAGGATTAAGAAGGCAATTAGTTCCGCACTGGTTCTGGTGAAACCAGACTTTGAGAAATATTTTTTCATATACACTAATGCCATTGAAGAAGCAGTTTATGTTATTCTCTTACAATGTGATGACCAGAGTAATGAAAAACCTGTAGCTTACATGAGCCAAAGTTTATCAGATGATTAATTTAAATACTCTTATATTGAGAAACATGCCTTTGCTCTTGTCAAAACTGTAGAGAAATATTTCCACTTTATCCTAGGCAAGCACACACAGATAAAAGTCCCTTTGCCTACTGTCAAGTTTTTGCTTTCACAAATTTATCTTTCAGGGAAGCTTGCACATTGTCTTGCCAAAATCCAGGAGCACGATTTAACCATCATGACTTTGAAAACAATTAAGGGACAAGACTTAGCCCTTCACTTAGCTCAACATGTTGAAGCAAGTGAAGAAATTGACGATCAGGATAATCCTCTTTCAACACTATTTTATATTGAGATTCAAACCCTTTCCATAGTTGAACATCCCTGATATAAAAATCTGGTGTATTACTTGCAATATCAGAAATACCCAAATGATTAGATACTCATCAAAGGAGAAGGCTCTGTCTTGAGTCTTCTAGGTATATTATTTTGGGAGACTTTTTGTTCAGGAGGTCTATTTATTGGTATATTACTTCAATGTGTGAATAATGAGGAGAAACATAAATTGTTACAGGAAACCCATGGATCTTCAGATTCTATTATTCACGTTGGTGGCCACTTTTCTGCTAAAGCCACTGCTTTTAAAATCATCATAAAAGGTTATTATTGGCCTTCAATTTTTTGAGATTCTTATAAATTCGCAAGGGCTTGTGACAAGTGCCAAAAATTTGTTGGGAAAGAACGTCTTTCTGATATTCCTTTGCAACCTGTCCTCTCTGATTTTCCTTTTTCTAAATGGGGTCTGGACTTTATTGGTCGTATTAATCCTCCGTCTTCAACATGGCATGTTTTTATCTTGACAACCACAGATTATTTCACTAAGTGGACTGAAGTTGTCCCACTTAGACACTCATAGGATGAACAAGTAATTTCTTTCTTGGAAACTAATATCTTCTCCAAATTGGCATTCCTTTAGATATTATTACAAACAATGGTCCCGCTTTCATTTCCACTAAAATGACTCAGTTTTTAGCTAAATTGGGGGTCAAACATTTCACCTCATCATATTATTACCCTCAAGGAAATGGGAAAGTCGAGTCTACTAACTAAAATCTGGTTAGGATCGTAAAGAGACTCATTGAAGATAAGCCCCGTCAATGGCACACCCTCCTCACTTATGCCCTTTGGGCATATCACACTACCACCAAGGTAAGCACAGGTTGCAATCCCTTTTAGCTTTTCTATGGTCAAGAAGCCATTCTTCCTATTGAGCTAAAACTTTTTTCTCTATGGCTATTGCTACAGATCGAAGAATTAAATTCTTCCAATGTCCCTCACAGGTTAAATGCACTATTAGCCTTAGAAGAACAAATAATGTTTTCCTTGGAAAACATAAAGAGAAGACAACAAACCGCGAAGAAATATTTCAACAAACATGCGAAAGCTGTCAAACTTAAAGTAAATGAGAAAGTCTTTCTTTGGGACTTAACCCATGCTGACAGAGGAAGACATTCGAAGTTTCATAAATTATGGCTAGGTCCTTTCAAAATCACTTTTGTCTTAGGCACAAATTCTTATCTTCTAAGAGACTTGGAAGAGCGATTGTTTTCCTATAGTACCAACGGTTCCCACTTGAAACATTATGTGGAACTAGCTTGAATGATAAACATTGCATGGAAGTCACTGTTGTATATATTTTTCTGTTTCGCTGCTTTGTTTTGCTTTGTTTAATTGGTTGTTCATTTTCTGTTGTTTCATTTCTGTTTTTTTCTTTTAATTTCAGTTGTTTTCCTTTTGTTGTTTTCTTTTGTTTATCATAAATAAGTTTTGAATCAGTTTCGCCACAACGATGACATTCTATAAGTATTGTTGATCAGTAACAATTAATTTACACAGCTATCATGATGTCCTCCTTGTAGACATCGCTGAAATTGCTTTATGCTTCCAATATTATTGTTAGATATATGATTTGATTTTCGTCCCTACTTTCTTCTATCCCTTTCTTCCCTCCATCCTAAGATTCAAAAGAGCATACCATAAAAAAATTTCTTGAAACAAGAAACACTTTTACTGTGACCGATCAAATGTTATGCATACAGGGCCAAACCCCCTCATACATACCACTTTTTATGAGTTATTCCCAAAATCTTGTATCATTATTTCCCTTCAACCGCCTCGCTCCCCCTGTTGCATAATCATTCTGGTAAATTATTCCTTGATCTATGATTCACCAGTCTGGGAAACCAGACATTTAGAGTTCTTAATCTATTGGAAATAGATTTCCCTATGGAGTTTCCAGTTTGTTGACGCTTGAAAGCACAATGTTGGATACCATGCTCACAAATGATTGTCAAGCTTTATTATTTAATTATATTAATAATATACTAGTAGGTGGGATCCCTTGTTTGACTTATGGCACTATGACGGAGAAGTGACACTTATATTTTGTTTTCCTATGTGTTGGTTGCGACACATATTCTATAGCTTATTCGCTTCAAATTGTGGTTAAAATTCTTATGATAAGAAATTATGGGAAAGATGGTTAAAACAGGAAAGAATGTGGTCTTGATTACCTCTCGCAAAATGTGATATGTTGCTTTAATGGGTGAAGGAATAACACTACAATTTGATTTTGATTTTATATGGACTATATTGTATATGGGTGACCACCCCAACTCTTGCTGCAATTGTGGTGCACATTGTTTTGATCGCAATATTAGTTGTATTCCTAGAAAATAGTCATATGTTAAATGGGATGGTGGCAAAGGTTGGCGCATTTTTAAATTGGAGCGTATGCAAAATTTGGGATAGTGGGTTTGCATTAATAAATGGGGATGCTAATGGAACGTGAGTTGTATAGTGCACTTGGCTCATACTATCCATGAATGAATGGAAAGGGAGAAGTGACGTGCAGTAAATGCACATCACTCTTACTAACCTTGAGCTCGCCACCCTAGTTATTTGCATTGTGCTCTGTTAGTTGTTGTTGCTCAGCCTTGCTTGGTCATGGACGAGGTATAAAACCTGGTCATTTCTCCTTACGCATATTTTATAGGTATGGGGTTTTTCTTACTTCTCCATCCATGAAATTCGCTTTGCTCTTAAATCAAGTGTCGGCTCTTGTTTCTCGTGGTCTGTGTATTTCTCAAGCTATCACGATGTTTTCAGACTGTGTATTGGTTGTTTGCAAACTTTGGTTTCTTGTGGTGGTTGTTCTGAGGCTATTGGATTTTTAAAAAATAAAGGTCATGGGTGTCTTTGTTGTGTGTAATTGTTCGCGATTTTTTCTCAGAAAAGGAGTGTTGTTGGGCGTGATTTGCCTCTGGTTATTCATTTGGGTTTTCCTCCATGTTTGAAAATGGGTTTTCCCTGCCTTACCTCTGGGTTTTGTTGAACACTCGTGTATGCCAATACACCCGTGCTATAACCTCGACTCTATGACTATTAATGTGAGGCACCTGTGTAGTAAACCTTACGTGCTTTGTACCGGCCAAACCCTCAGGTTGTTTATCCCACTCTCTTCTGCCACTTATTGTCTCAATTATAAATAGAACCCTATGCACTATTGTGAAAACTTTGCTTACCCAGAATGTGATGGGAGTATTGTTCTTGCTCTTTTACTTGGGCATGGGTTTAATTGGTCACTTGCCTGGAAATTATGGAAGAAGTGTTGCACTCACCTATTCACTGGAAGTTACAGTTTGTCCTTATGAAGCTTATGAGTTCGATAGCAAATGTTGCATATCCTTGTTTAAAGATAAACTTGTCAGGCTTATCGAATTTGCGAAAACACCTGTGTATAAGATGGCTAATGCTCGAATTCAATAATACAAACCAAAATGAAATGGATGAGGAATTGTGATGAACGACTGGCTCGATTAAATGGTGATTATGAGCAGAGATTTGTTTTTGGGAATTTCACGGGACCCTGTGGGATTTAAGAACTTTGTTGTGGGTTGGTATTATGAGTTGTGACTTGTCCACTCCAAGACTGTTGTGGTATTTCCTGTAGCGATTATGATGATGCTCGTTTTGATTCTATTATATAATGGTAGTATTGTTATTATCATTATTTTGATTAAATAAAATTCTAGGCATATCACATCAGTTACTGTGTAATAAAGTTTCGAAGGCCAATGAGCAATTTTGTTAAGGAATCATCAACTTTGGGTTATTGTTTGGAAACAAAGTATTGTTTAAACTTTAAAATTTTGAACAAAAGGATATTTTGTTTGCAAGTTTACATAAGAGATAACATGGTTTGAATTTTCATTTGAACAATATCGTAGATTGATCCCCTCCATGATACCATTTTTCGCTAATTACACTCCCTCCATATTTCCCTTGAACCCTATCATTCCCTATTCACATGACAATTAATAAATGATGTGTTATGGATGCATTTGCATGTATCTCGTGTTAATTTTAGATCCAAATTTTGATTCATGTAAGCAGAGTTTCATGTATGGTTTATTAAGAGCTTCATTACTGACAAACTGTTGCTATAGGATGAGATTTTTCGATAGAGGCAACAATGGTCAAAATAACAGAGGTAGGGGAAATTGGAATCGAGGCCATAGGAGGCCTATATTTTCTATCCATTTTGATGTTGACCCGCAAGAATTGAACCAGATGTTCCAAGTTGGGTTCTTTAATTGGGTTGGCCATGGGATACCGCACCCTCGACCAGAAATACCCCCTTTCCAGCAGCCTTCGGATTTTCCCGGAATCCCTGTACCCCCACATGTGTCTTTGCAACTCGAAGTCCCCGCAAATGATGGTTGGCAAGAAATTTTCCACCAGCTTGTCTCCCACCACCGTGGATGGCCCACAGTTTCATTTCCTTTACCACCACCAATTAACCCCAATGTTCAAATTGCTCCTGTTGTTTCTCCAGTACAATCCTTGCACGTTAGCAAGAGATTGAAAACCAACATTTCACAACCTGTGTAAGACAAAGGAAAAACAACGACCTCTCCCTCTAGTCCATCCACTGACTCCTCTAAATCTGTGTCTTCCCATCTCCACCTCAAGGATGACTACTCCCATGTGATCAGTGAAATACAGCCTCAAAGGTCCAACCAACCAAAGGCCACACAAGAGAAGTCAGTTGGGGACAACAGTGAGAAGAGGAAATATGCCTCGCAAAACAACAAATATGGGTTCTAAATGATTTTCTTAATGATTTTTAGTGATGAGGACAACATTTAATAGTTTTCAGTATGTTTTGGACAACAAGCCTTATTTTTGGATATTTTGTTGATAATGTGAATATATTTTTTTGGGATATGATATAAATTATGGCTGATATTTAATATTCAGTTTAAGTGATATCCATGGGAGTTACAAGGGTGTTATATGGTCTAAATTATTATTTTTTGTATATACTTTGCATTTGATGGTAACAAGAAGAAATAATGGGAGTCACAAGGGGTCCCACCTATTTAGTCATTATTAATTATGACCCTTATTTATATATTATTATTATTTATTTCTCCTAAACTAATTTGTTATGTCAATTTGACTTAACTAAAGAAAGTAGTTGAACTACTTCAACTGATTGGGAAAGAATAAAAGCTCAATTGGATGAATATGCAAAGGGAGAATAACATGAGAGAGATACAAGACTAAGGTTTGTTCTTTAGTTAAAAGAGATAGTTTCAATTTTCATTCATTTATGAGTTTACTTTAAAGCCTAATCCTCTTGTTGACAACATGGTCTCATTGTAGACAGCAAGGTTCATGACTGAATTATACTTTTCAGCCACTTGTTTTAAAGGTGTTGATTCATCCTTGATAGTTTCTGTATTCTTGTCTGCTTGTGAATTAATTTTCACGGTTGAAAAATAATATCTTATAGAGTCAAAATGGAAACAGTTTGTGGCAAGCTAATCGAGATCATTGATTTCAGTTTTATCTTATTGTCGGAGTCTTTTTGTATGGTGCCCATCGGAAATATCTAAATTTGACTTTGGTCCATACCCTCGCAGGGGTTTGTAAAGATAAATACACTTTCGACATCTTAGAATGAAATAAAATCAGATTGGTGTTCTGTCTCATACATGTGTTTTCATGACTTGGTTACTTTTTCGCTTTTGGTCTCCATGTTTACTTTATTGTAATATATATATATACATTTCAGTAGCTTTGTATAAATTTTATTTACATTGCAACATATACAAATTATAAAATCAGCGTTAATCCTTGTAATTAATACTCACAGATTGAGTGAATGTTTTTGAGGCTATAAATGTCAGGTGACATTCCCAACTATCTTGTTCTAGCCAGGCAAGATTCGAAAATGATTGAATAAGGTGTTCTATACTTTTTCCTCAACACATCACAAACGATAAATTTACTCGCGTTCACCCCTAAAAACATAACACATATCATACTCGATTTGCATAATCCTAGTAGACAATAGCATTCATGTACACATTATCACACCCCACAAAACTTGCTTATTGAACATTCTCTATATCCATCCATATCCTTGCAAATACTTTTATTAGTAGAGATTAATAATCTTCATTAACCATTTACTCACATCACCCACTTCTTCCACTGCATCATCTTAATTATTTAATATAGAGCCAATCCAACTAATGTTGAAATGCATTCCTTGTAACATGTAACATGTTATTCTTCACCCATCTACCTAACTATCTTCCCATCTTTGGTAAACCCTAATTACACATGATAATAATCAATGGTGATAATTGTTATTCTCAAGGGTGATATTTTGATGTTTACAATATATGCATATGTATGTATATGAAGCAATTATATTTCAATATTGTAAAAGCATCTAATACCAATTGGAGGTATATCACCATCTATCTTAATTTTATTTAACAATTTTTTTTTTCCTTATTGAGAACATCTCATTATCTTTGACAAAGTAATGGTAAGAAACTTTTATTATATTAAATTATATAAGTCGAAATATTTCATTATAAATTATACATTGTTCAATGGTTGTGTTAGTGTGAATCATGGTACAAAGGAGTTGGTTGGTAAATCATGAATTAAAATATGTCATAGCTATATCAAGTGCAATGGTTGTATTAGTGTGAACAATACGATACAAAATAATTGGTTGTGTTAATGTCAACAATATTATAGTTTAAAGGAGTTAATATTATATTTTCCTATAAGATATTTTATTATGTTTCAATTTTGTAATTATGTTTATTAAATTAATTTAATTTAATTTTTTTATGCATAAAATTAAGTTTTTATAAAATTTATTATATTTTTTTTGTTTTATTAATTATAAAATTTATTATATTCTTTTTTTTTAATTGATTAGTAGTATTTGTTCACCTTATTCCATTATATATTGAATAAAATCTAAAATTTCATGCATTTCATTCTCTTTGTTATTTCTATTAATGATATATTTGTTCACCTTATTTAAATGTATCAATGGTATTTGTCAAACTTATTAGATTTCCATGCATTGCATTATACTCACTTTGTTATTTTTATTGATGGTGTTTGCTCATCTTATTTAAATGTATTAATGATATTGGTCAACCTTATTAGAGTTTGTAATATTTTGTGTTAGAATTTGTCAAATTAAAAATTATATTAAATTTAGTGATTATGTTAACCTAAATAATATTTAATAAAACATAATTAATATCATATTTTATTATAAGGCACTTTATTATATTCAAATTTTATAAGTGTTTATTAAACCAATTCTATCTAATATCTTATAAATAGAATCTAAGTTTTCATATGGTGCGTTGCATTTTCTTTTTTGCTTGCCGTGCTCAACTTTATTTAATATTGTATTTAGAGTAAATTAAATTTGCAATGAAATGTAGTGTACTCTTTTCATTCTTCTTTGTATTTGTTTATCTTGTGGATTTTTCATTCTTTGTATTTGTTTATATTGTGGATTTGTTCATATATATTTTTTTATTTTTTTTAGGATTTTGTAACTTTTTTTCAATTAATTAATTTTTTTATGGTTTATTCATAAAACAAATTGAATTTATTAATTTATATTTTATAGTCTTTTTATTCTTTGTATTTGTTTATCGTGTGGATTTGTCTATTGTATTTGTCTTTATTTGAGTTTTAGACATTTTTTCTTTCAATAGCTAAGTTTCTCATGGCTCATTCATAAAACAATCCATTTCTCTACTTTGCATAAGCGCATATAAATGACCATTGCAAAGTTTAACTCATCAAAATTATTTTATTGTTATGGAATTTGTTGATGGTTTAGGGTTTTGAGATTTTTGTTTTGTAAAATCAAAGTAACTAAGTTTATTGTGATGGGTTGCTTCTTCTCTTGTGAAGTTAAATATTTATTTATTGTGATGGGTTGTTTCTTCCCTTGCGAAGTTGATTTTTTTTATTGATAGTGGCTACTACAAATGTTGGTTATTGGGATCATTTTGTTGAGAACTTGTTACAACGTATTTTTAGTATTGTGGAAAGCACAATGGTTAGTTTGTTAAAGATTTTAGTTTGATCTTTTGGTTAAAGATACATTGTTAAGTTAAATATTTGTTTATGGTTGCTATTAGAATTGTTGGCTAGTGGAATCGTTGCATTGACAACTCATTCTAGTCTCCATGCTTTCAGTCATGATGGTGCATTCTCGATGTTGTGGATACTTTGTTGAGAAAATATAGTAGTTACTTTGTTAAAGACTTCAATTTTATCTTTTGATTAAAACTTTCTATGTATGTGCAAGAGGTTTCAACATGTTTCTTTTTATTGATTCCACTTCACTGGCACGTGGCATTTAATAGACGATAACATTGTTCCCAAAAGTTGTAGGGTGTTTTCTAAGAAAGTTGTTAGCATGTTCATGGGTTGTGGATTGTGAAATGTGATTGTTTTTTTCTATTTGAGAAAATCCAAGCATTCACATTGGATTGTCAGACAATTCAAAGGTCCAATAATATTTGGGATATTGTTGGTTGTGATTAAAATATGTAATTTTTTAGAAAACCATTGGTATTTTTGTTTAAATGTAACGACCCTTAATTATTAAGATGATTAATTTAATAAATAATCATAAAAATTAGCTAAACTATAATTAGTTATTAAATAACCTTAACTAATTATTGTTATTAAATAGTTATTCTTGACTATGCTTAATTTAAGTATAATTAACTCTTTAATCAAT
>ML839884.1:0-10734 GCA_009831015.1 Picea engelmannii | reverse complement strand
TTCTGCCTTTCGACTTTGATCGAGAGAAATCCCTCTAACCCTGTCCTCTTTCTTTTGGTCTGCCTCTGACCACCAATGCCTCAGATGTAGAGGTTTCTAGATTTGATTTCCTCCTTGTTTCCTCAGATAGTAAAGCTCCAACAATATCATCAAACTCAATAGTTTCTGTTGAACTAAAACTAATAGAGGTAACGAAATGATCCCATGATGCGGACAAAGAACATAATAATGTAATTGCCTTATCTTTGGATTCAAATTTCACTCCCATACTATTCAACTGAACTAGAAGAGTATTGAAAGTATTTAGATGATCAGAAATTTTCGTACCTTCCTTCAGGCGCAAACTATACAGTTGTCTTTTCAGAAAGATCTTGTTTGTCAAAGATTTCGTCATGTACAAGCTTTCCAGTTTTGACGACAAACCAGTTGTTGTCTTCTCTGTAACAATGTTGAACAATACATCGTCGGCCAAACATAGGCGTATGACACTCAGTGTTCTCGCATCCATCTCATCCCAGTCTTCGTTTGTTATGGACGCGAGATACTTTTCTTTTCCCAAAAGTGCCTTCACCACGCCTTGTTGCACGAGAAGATCGTGCATCTTAACCTTCCAGATCTCTAAATTGTTCTTGCCATTAAATTTTTCAATTTTGAACTTAGCACTCTGCATCTTTTTCATTAGAGGAAACATAAAAGGAACAAACACCACTGTTCACTATTTGTAATCTCCAAGGCCCTTTTAAAAATGTGGAGTAATCTTGTTGTGTAATTTTGAAAGAAATTACATACATTCACCTTTAAAAAATAAATTTAATAAAAAAAGATTCACTCCACCTTATTCCTCCACCCTTCAACATCCTCCATCATTCCATATTATATTTGAATTCTCAAATATAATAAAACCTTTCTTTAATACTTTAACACTTTTCAAAAAAAAATGTAAAAGTATAGATTTAACGTTTTGAACAATACTTCATACGAATCTACCTTTGATACTCTCAAAAGTGTACATACGAATAGATTTTTAACTTTTGAAAAAATCAAAACCTGGTATGAATTTCTCAGCACTCCTTGGGAGGGTACAGGGGTGCGCTGCCTTAAAATTACAATCCGTGCGTAAGTGGAGTAGAGGGCTGGCGCTCCCTTCAGCCGGAGAGGTGAGCGCTGGCTTCCACACATCACTCCCTTTGAAAACCCAGCATATATTAATTAAGCAGCACGCCCTTCGGCTTGATCTCCAGCGTCGGTGCCCCTGTGCAAGTCTTTGCCAAGCGTTGATGCCCAAACAAAACAAATTTCAATGCAGCCTCTTCCCGGCTTCGGCTTTTTCAGTCTGCGCCCTCCTCAGCTCCTGAGCTTTGATACCACTTGCGGAAACAACAATTACCATAAGACAATCAATACATATGCAAACAAAAAAGACACAACAGTTTACGTGGTTGACCCAAAAGTTGGGCTACGTCCACCAAGCATAGGTATCGGTCATCTTATTATTCAGCTAATGGAGATTACAGTCGGGTCTCACTCACCCCTCAGACACTCTCACAGCCTTTACGGACATACAAATTTATAGCAATATATTAGAAACTGACTATTAAATGTAATCTCATCCATATTTTAACTTAGGTGCATTGGTTACAACCAATCCTGGTTTATAGGATCTAGAATCCTATTCATGGATGAGCTGTTGCCATGTTCCTATTATTCAAATAATATATGTGTCATATTCTTATTCAAATTCCAACATTTCCTAACTTTTCAAAACCACTTTCTAAAAATCCTATATCATTCCATTATATTTCTCCTAATAAAATTAATGAATTGAAAAAACTAAGAAAAATTATTGAAACGGTAAATTGTTTGACAGCTTCGATCCACATTTGCAATATAATTTAAACTGGAGATTGATATTCAGATTTCGTATTGGTCCATGTATGAATCATCTTCAATTTAAATGTTTGATATTTGGGTATTGGTCGTACTCGTAGCACATATTCAATTGTGATATTGATTTTCACAGTTTTGTTTCTCCAACTTTAAATTTCACACATTTGTTTCTCTTTATCCTCGCGAGGCATTGCCGAACTATCTTCTTGATGTTGTAGTGATCTACGATTAAACTTGAAACCGTTAAGTTTGGTCTCTTCTCTTTCAGAAAAACAAGAGTCGTGTGTTTTTAATGTACAATAGCTTTCGCTGGTGTATTTGCCAGGTATGGGTTTTATATTTATAGCAATCTTACAAAATAATTTGGTCATGATATACATGAAATTAGTTACTAAGTCTCTGCATCCAAAGAGACTTACTTGTATGGAAAAATTGTAATATCATTCATCGATGATTTAATTAAATTAAAAAAAACAAACTTAAAAATTAAAATTAATAAATAATAGAATTATTATTTAGTTATAAATTTATTTTAATTTATAATGATTTGATTTTGATTAAGTATATCCATATGTGCATAGAGTGTTAGATTGCTCAATATAGCTTATCAATATGTAATAATTGTATTTTAACAATTGTATTTTTTAAATGAGGTGATAGTTTCATTATTGTTTTGTTAAAATAACATTTATTTATTTGTCTATGAAAAAAAAATGTTTTTTCATATTATAGTGATTGTCATGATGATGATGATGGTCTATAAAACCTTAAGTGTATTTTTTAAATCAGGTGATAGTTTCATTATTGTTTTGTTAAAATAACATTTATTTATTTGTCTATGAAAAAAAATGTTTTTTCATATTATAGTGATTGCCATGATGATGATGATGGTCTATAAAACCTTAAGAAGGTAAAGGACTACTTGAAGTTCCTTAGAATTTTAATAATATTTTAACAATTGTATTTTTTAAATCAGGTGATAGTTTCATTATTGTTTTCTTAAAATAACATTTATTTATTTGCCTATGAAAAGAAAATGTCTTTTCATATTATAATGCTTGCCATGATGATGATGATGATGGTCTATAAAACCTTAAGAAGGTAAATGACTACTTGAAGTTCTTTAGAATTTTATCTATGTGTACCAAATTATTATTTATTATTATCATTTTGGTGTCTATCTCTAGACAATAGCTTTTCAATTTCTAATTATTACTCATTTTCCTTCCTTCCTAACTTTTTTTACTTTTTGAACTTCCTTAATTTGACTTGGTTTTATAGAATGAGGTCTTCATGTATAAATATTGGTGACACTTTTAAGCTTGGATATTTACCGAGTATGTCATCTTTATGGTCATTAGAATTTTTTGGCATCCATCTTCTTATCTTTATGATAAATTATTTTTCTCATCCTCTTCGCTTTTATAAATTATTTTTCTCAATTTTTTATTTATTTTTTAATTCTTTTATTATACAATATTCTTTTACACTAAAAATTAGGAAGTTCAAAGCTCTTTTGTTACACTCATAAACATCCATAAACATACATACTTATAAATCAATCTAAACCTCTATTCATATTTACTACATAATAGAAATTGTTCACCATTTAAATTCACTACCCTTATAAAGGTCTATGTTGTACATTTCTCTTCGTACCTTTACCTTATTTTGTACAAACCTTGCATTTTCTTAACCCTTTGTTAAAAAATGCCCTACCTATCACAAAACAGGAAGAACACATTTCCTTGTCAACATACCAATATTGTGTCTTTTTTGCATCCAAAAAAGAATTATTATGGAAAGGCAGAGAAAATAGTTATTACACCGAGGAAGATAAAATATTCTCCAAATCTCACTCATTGGTATCAATCACTCGTGGTCTCAATCCTCCCCCATTATGGATCCCATATTATTTATCAACACATCTTGCATTTATGAGTTTTGGACTTAGTTTATTTTCTCAAGATCCTTTGATATTCATGCTAAGAAATTATGTATTTTATAAAGAGGATTATTTTTACAAAAGCTTCTCATTAAGTATGCGACACAATGACTATTTTCAAGATAATTTAGGGACATTTTCCAATAAAAGTTGGATGGAAAAATAAATTAAAAATAATTAATAAGAAAATAATTATGTCTCTATTTTTTAGTGTAGATTTATTCTAATTTATATTGATTTAATTATAATTATTTCAATATAGTCTCTCAATACCCAACAAGCACCATAAAATATCTATTAACAATTGTATTTTTTTAAATCTTTGCTATAATTTTTCATTAACCTTAATAAATCAAAACCATCAAGGTTGATTTCATTGGAGGTATATATAATTCACTTTAGATTGTTCCTTAATTTTAACAGGATTCATGAATTTTGATGGAATTTATTGTGTACTGTAAGATGGTTTTGTTTAGAGATTCTATGAATTATAACGAATTTTAATTAAATTATTATATTTTTAATTAATTATGGTGGGTGGATTTAAGCTTTAGGATTTATGGATAGTGGCATCATTTCTTAGAGAGCCTTAAAATTACATGAAAACTGATATCAATTGGAATGAAGCCACTCGACTAAGGTGAGAGGAGGCCTCGTCTGAAAATTGAATTACATATCTATTCTATGTTATTCCATTGGATTTGATAAAAGAATTGGTATTTCCCTCCTTACCTTCAATTATCAGGTGAATCATTGGTGCAAAGTCACGACCCTCACGGTCCAACCTGCTCTCACCAGGACCTTCTTTCACCCAGGCCCAAAGAGTTTAAAGAACTATACCACTTGGTGCAAAGTCGCGACCCTCACGGTCCAACCTGCTCTCACCAGGACCTTCTTTCACCTAGGCCCAAAGAGTTTAAAGAACTCTTCCGACTCCTCTCTGGAGTTCTCTATACCCACAACACTCCTTCGACGATCTCCCCTTCGCTTCTCGGGAGATCGGGTCTTGCAGTATCGCGACACTCGTCCACACAATCTCGTGCAACTCAAAACTCCGAACCCCGATATGCACGTGCGTTATTACTTACGCCATGCCACCTCTTCTCTCCCCCTTATCGGGAATCACGGAATCGCGATTTCGCCGATCACAATTCCTTTGCACCGAAAGTCCCGAACACCGAACCCCGACCTCCCGGTATCCGATGCCACGTGTCTCCGTGATGATCGATGGCCCCAGTTGACTCGAGAAATCGCTACTCGCGATTTCAACGAGTATGACTCTCGCCTCGTCAAATGCCGAAGTCCGAACCCCGATGTGCCGAAATTCGATGGTCAGTTCCCTCCTTCTGCCTAAGGACTAACTCCTGCGCAACTTCTCCACGATCCGACAGTCAGCGGGATGTCGCGACTCTATCCAGTGAACCCTGAGCGTTGATTCTCCCCCCTTGAAGATTCTTCTGCTCCAAAGCTCTTTTCTGTTCGAACTTTCTCCTGGGTCTATCCCACGGCCCCGTGATGGAACTATCCCTCTTGATCTTATCAACTCTAAGTCACTCAGAGACCTTGCGCATACTGCTTGCGCTCGACCTTCCACAATTCTTCAAGTGTTGAATTTTCTCAGACTCTGCAGAGTCTCTACGCACACACGGTGCTGTCTCTCCTGAGCTTCAACGAATACTCAGACCCCTTGGGGGATTTTGCCTTCCTTCACCCTCGGATGGAGAATATGGACGCCTCTTGCTATTCTTCTGCTCAAGCTACCCACTCACTGAGTTTTCTAGGTATCTAGTAACCTAGTGAAAGCTCCCTTAGTGGATGATTCCTTCAGCTTCAGAACTCCAAGAGTTCCCTTCACCTCGTGTCGATCTACAACCTTCCTCAACGCCCTCCTGACAGAGTCCCTCAGAATCCTCAGTGATTCTAGTATTCCCGTAAGAACTCACAGCAGATTTCTTTCTCTCCTTGTGCACCACTGTACATGTGCTCAATGCCCCCCTTGGTAGAGCTCCTACAGAATCCTTAGTGATCCTGTCTGCAACTGTGTTTTAGCTACACTGCCTTGCCTCTTGAGGTGTTCAGTAACCCCAAAAGCCTTCCTTCTATATGAGGTGATGACTTCAGTCCTGTGCCTCAGCACATCTCTGTCTGACTCCTCAGAGTTCAGAAATGCATCCTCTGTGCACCGATATTCAGAGTCTCAACACTCTGTCACGCCCTCATGGAATGAAACCTCAAAGACCTCTCAAACCTAAAATAAAATACACTCCCTGCAATGGCATAATCACAATACACAAATGCAACATATAATGAACACACACATAGACATGCATATAATGACAGAAAATGCAGGAAAAATTGCTCTGTATTAATAATGGCAAATGCCTATATATTTTACAAGGTGTCCCTCGACCTCTCTCTCTCGGCTCTTCTTTTTTTTCTCTACCTGCCTACTTCCTCAAAATGAGATCTGAATATCTCTTTTACCCTGAGGGGCTCTTAGCGCTTCCCTTCAGGATTTTCCTACTCTAATTAATTTACAATCAATGGTTGTCTAGTCTGCTATCCAGAACTAGATCTCAGCCAGATCTACATTAAATTCCCATCTTATCTACAGCCTGTGCAAAGGCATGGATTTCTTGGCTCACCAACCTAAGACTTTTAATTACATTGAATTTTAAATTCAAAATGAGGCTGCGCCTCCCTTCATCTTTTGAAATACATGCGCGCCCACATGGCTGGCTGGCTGGCTGGCTGCATGGAGAGATGCTCCTGCATCATACTCCACAGCTGCAAAAATCATGAGCTCCTGCTCATGAGCTTCCCCTATAGTTGTTGGAATCCTCCTGGGTCCCAAACGAATCTGTGGAGCTTTGCATCTGCTGCCTTTTTCTGTTGTTGCTGCTTCCGCTGCGCTGCTGCTGCTACTTCTTTCCTTCTGCTCAGCTGCCCTCTGCTGGAAGTATTTGCTGACTTCACCATCAGATCCATGATCTCCATGATCACTCCATCCAGCTGCTCCAGTGGCTAGTTTTGTTGTTGCAGTCTCCTCAGCTGAAAAAAAATTTGGCCATTGGGAAGATCACTGTGATCTCCCACGCCTTTCTCATCAACTTCCAACTTCATCTGTCGGATGTGCACTCCCTGTACTTTTACCCTTTCCTCCAGGGCTTCAATTTGATCCCATAGATTAGCCAAACATATGTTGTCTGTGTCTTTTTCTCCTGCTTCTGCAACCTCCCATGTTGCAGTCTTTTCAGCTGAAATGTTGAATATGTCGAGCCATTCCTCGGAATTCTCGTTTCCTCCTTCTGTTTCTTTTGCTGTCAGCTCAAATGCTATAGCGTTCTCAGCTCGCTGGCTGGAGTCAGTGAGACATTCCACCGAATGCTCATATTCTTTTCTTTCTCCTGTTTGGGCAGTCTCAAACATCTTCTCCAATCCTCTTTGGACAGTCATAGTAGACCGTTTCTCTCTTGTTGCTTCACCTTCAATAGAATATTCTGCCCCATCCTGGGAAAATGACAAGAATATTGAAATTCCCCCAACCATCACGCGGTTTCTCTGGTCTTCTTCTATTGTCAGTTGTATATGCTGATCACAATCAAATCTCGAGCTCATCTTATCCATCAGCTCCTCTGGCTAAATCCAACTCGCTTCTGAGTTTGTGAGACCCTCAGATGGTCTCATCTGCTCATCCCTGCCCACCTGGTAATATGGGATGCTTCCGTTGCTTCCCTAGCAGACCATGAGATCAACCGATCCCATCTTCATCAACACCCTCTGCTGAATTGAATTCTCCATGAGGCCTTCAGATGGTCTCAATTGTTCATCTCTGCCTGCCTGGCAGTTTAACATGCCTCTGCTGCCCTCCTGGCAGTCTTTGATGCTTTTACTACCCTCCTGGTAGTCTTTGAGATCTTCCTCTGATCTCCATTCATTGCCCAGCTGGAAAATCGAAATTTCTTGGCTGTCCTCACGACAGTCTGTGAGATCCCCGACTGATCTCAACTCATTTCCCCCCTGGAAAACTGGAATTTCTTCTTTTCTTCCCAATCGGCAGTACTTGAGATCATCATCTGATCCCAATTCATCCCAATCATCATCATCCCAATCATCGAGACTCTTCCTAGTCTCTGGCCAACAGTAACAAATCATCTCTTCTACTGTGGCCCTGAGGTCCTCAGCATACCTCAACCATCTTCTCAACAGCCTCTGTTGTCTTTTGACCATCAGCTCCCTGACTGGCCATTTCACCTTTTGCGCCTTCATGGGCCATTCATATACCCATCTTGGCTTTTTATTTTTCCGCATCTTCATTTCGAGCTCCTCCATCTCTCGCTTTATGTCAACAAGCTCTTTATCCATTTCTGCTGTGCTCATCAGCTTTGGAATTTTCCTTTTTGTATGCTTATGGCCATCAATAGCCATTTTGCTGCTTCTATCTGTCTCCCTGACAGATCTGTTGTTGTCACTCCTGCAATCCTGAGTGCTCAGCTTCATCTTTTCATAGTCCTGCCGCCTGTCTATGGATTGTTGCCTACCTGCAAACAACCACTTACAGAGTCTTCGGTAACTCTATTTTCTCCCGCTCTCCTCTCTCTTCACCTGAAACATACAGACAAAGTTCCAACTTTGATACCACTTGGTGCAAAGTCGCGACCCTCATGGTCCAACCTACTCTCACCAAGACCTTCTTTCACCCAGGCCCAAAGAGTTTAAAGAACTATACCACTTGGTGCAAAGTCGCGACCCTCACGGTCCAACCTGCTCTCACTAGGACATTCTTTCACCTAGGCCCAAAGAGTTTAAAGAACTCTTTCGACTCCTCTATGGAGTTCTCTATACCCACAACACTCCTTTGACGATCTCCCCTTCGCTTCTCGGGAGATCGGGTCTCGCGGTATCGCGACACTCATCCACACAATCTCATGCAACTCAAAACTCCGAACCCCGATATGCACGTGCGCTATTCCTTACGCCACGCCACCTCTTCTCTCCCCCTTATCGGGAATCATGGAATCACGATTTCGCTGATCACAATTCCTTTGCACCGAAAGTCCCGAACACCGAACCATGTCTCCGTGATGATCGACGGCCCCGGTTGACTCGGGAAATCGCTACTCACGATTTCAACGAGTATGACTCTCGCCTCGTCATATTCCGAAGTCCGAACCCCGATGTGCCAAAATCCGATGGCAGGTTCCCTCCTTCTGCCTAAGGACTAACTCCTGCACAACTTCTCCATGATCCGACAGTCAGCAGGATGTCGCGACTCTATCCAGCGAACCCTGAGCGTTGATTCTCCCCAGTTGAAGATTCTTCTTCTCCAAATCTCTTTTATGTTTGAAATTTCTCTTGGGTCTATCCCACGGCCCCGCGATGGAACTATCCCTCTTGAGATTATCAACTCTGAGTCACTCAGAGACTTTGTGCATACTGCTTGCGCTCGACCTTCCACAATTCTTCAAGTGTCGAATTTTCTCAGACTCTGCACACTCCTGCAGAGTCTCTACGCACACACGGTGTTGTCTCTCCTGAGCTTCAGCGAATACTCAGACCCCTTGGGGGATTTTTTCTTCCTTCACCCTCGGATGGAGAATATGGATGCCTCCTGCTATTCTTCTTCTCAAGCTACCCACTCACTGAGTTTTCTAGGTATCCAGTAACCCAGTGAAAGCTCCCTCAGTGGATGCTTCCTTTAGCTTCAGAACTCCAAGAGTTCCCTTCACCTCGTGTCGGTCTACAACCTTCCTCAACGCCCTCCTGACAGAGTCCCTCAGAATCCTCAGTGATTCTGGTATTCCTGTAAGAACTCACAACAGATTTCTTTCTCTCCCTGTGCACCACTGTACACGCGCTCAATGCCCCCCTTGGCAGAGCTCCTACAGAATCCTCAGTGATCCTGTCTGCAACTGTGTTTCAACTACACTGCCTTGCCTCTTGAGGTGTTCAGTAACCCCAAAAGCCTTCCTTATATATGAGGTGATGACTTCAGTCCTGTCCCTCAGCACATCTCTGTCTGACTCCTCAGAGTTCAGAAATGCATCCTCTGTGCACCGGTATTCCGAGTCTCAACACTCTGTCATGCCCTCATTGCATGAAACCTCAAAGACCTCTCAAACCTGAAATCAAATACACTCCTTGCAATGGCATAACCACAATACACAAATGCAACATATAATGAACACACACATAGACATGCATATAATGACAGAAAATGCAGGAAAAACTGCTCTGTATTAATAATGGCAAATGCCTATATATTTTACAAGGTATCCCTCAAGCTCTCTCTCTCGGCTCTTCTTTTTTTGCTCTACCTGCCTACTTCCTCAAAATGAGATCTGAATATCTCTTTTACTCTGAGGGGCTCTTAGTGCTTCCCTCCAGGATTTTCCTACTCTAATTAATTTACAATCAATGGTTGTCTAGTCTGCTATCCAGAACTAGATCTCAGCCAGATCTACATTAAATTCCCATCTTATCTACAGCCTGCGCAAAGGCATGGCTTTCCTGGCTCACCAGCCTAAGACATTTAATTACATTGAATTTTGAATTCAAAATGAGGCTGCTCCTCCCTTCAGCTTTTGAAATACATGCGCGCCCACGTGGCTGGCTGGCTGGCTGGCTGCATGGAGAGATGCTCCTGCATCAATCATCCCTTACCACCTTCATTATTCAGGCCATAACACACATGTTGGAGATTGATATCAATACCTAGAAGCAAAGGTAGGGGTAGGAATAAAGGTTTCCTTTAGCGCGGTGCAAAGACGAGATCCATTAAGAGAGAAAGATACTTATGTTGATATTCTTTATATAGGATATTCTTGTGTTTGGAAGTCAGATCCAGAGCCTATAGGTTCCCTTCCATTTACGCATCCAACAAAAACATTTTTTCTTAACTT
>ML839883.1:47611-71432 GCA_009831015.1 Picea engelmannii | reverse complement strand
CATATGTGTAGTGAATTTTACTCTATTTTTGGGATTGATTTACTTTAGTTTTTGGGAATTTGCTGCTTTGAAGAAAATAGTTGTGGAATAACTGAAAGAAAATGTGAGAGAGTAAACATTACAAAAACTAAAATTGTGTTGAGAGTTTTCTATTAAACAATGAAATAGAGTACAATACATGAATCTTTGTCTCAAGATAGACAAACTACCTTGATCACACAATATACTTGGCTCAGCAAATATCTCAACCCCATACCAATCTAGGAAGCATCTACTTGGAAAGAATCTCTAAAATCCAACTAGTTTCAACAACTTCCCAAAAAAAAGGAACATAATCTCTAGGTAAATACCAAATATACATAATCATGATCAATAATAATAACAACTACAAATATGATCACCCCTAATACAACTAGGGAGTTACATATTCCAAAACTCCCCCTTAAAAGCTACTTGTTTTAACCTTCGTCAAGTCAAGTCTTCATCATCACAAAGTCCTCTAAATCAAAGCACCTCATGATCAACAAAGTCTATGTCAAGTTCAACTTGGTACTTTCTCTTTGTACCTCGATCATGCATCATCAAACTGTCAAAGTCCATATAAAGAAACAACCATCCACCAGAATACTTGGGTACCTAACCATTGTAAACATCAGTCTAGTAGTCCTTAAGGTACATGATTCATTCAACCTCTTGATGAAATCCCCTTGAATGTAAAAACTCAAAGTTTCTAGGCACCTCTCAGAGTCCACTCATAGAGCACCGATTTGACACGTGATATGTCTCACTCTTACAAGTGTCAAACAACTCTATAATAAAGGTTTTTAAACTACAAGTCAATAGGGATACATCACAAATGGGTATGTATGCCTAATCTGGTCTTACATCGATATTCCCTTTACATGTTACATAGATACAAGTATACACACTACATACTCCATCCCATGGTGATTCTAGGTACAAGCTCAAATATTTCAGGGACCAATATATCGAATCAATAAACATTACATCATAGAATTGCTACAAAAATGCGACTCACATTAACATATGGTCATGAATCTATTTTATTCAACACAATTCATGCAATTTACCTTATTTTTCCACGATCATTTCACTTATGTTTCTTTTGCATGATTGTCATTGTCACTAGCTCCTCTTGGACTAAACTCTATGGTGTTATCCAGAAAAACATATATGTTCTTCCTACTTATCAGTCAAACTATAACTTATGTATTCTATCAAATCATGGTTTCTCCAGCGAGAACAATGCAACTCGCTTCAATCAAAAAACAAAAAAATGTTCATGCTCCTCCATTCAATTATAGAATTGTCAAACTCATACCACTTGGGAACCAATCGTACCTTTGGGCCAAACAATGGTACAATGACTGTTAAGATTGAGCAATTGGTCATCCTATGGACACATTTCCATCTCCCAAGACACCTAAATACCTAACCACAGTGCTCATCAATTTACTAGGAAAATAGTTTGTATGATGTATCGAAGTCAATATTACATCAATTCATCAAACAATTTACCATTAATACACAAATAAGGGTAACATGTAGTTAAACCTTTATTTCCAAGTACCACACCCTTTACCAAGAAAACTAAATAATTATTTGACATGACAAAATATTGCCAAGTGGGACTTGAAATCGTGAACAAAAAATAATATCATCTTCCTCCTTTTCAATTCTTAAGATGTTTGGAGTCTTCATCTAAGTCGTTGACCTTTGAACCTTTCATGTTACTATTAATTCATTTTCTTGGATTAACCTGTGATTTGTTAGAATGGCTAATTCTAACAAAATTACTACACTTCCTATAGTTATCTAGGCTAAATAAAAAGGCTTTTGATTCCAAAAATTCACCAACCTACTTCTTTGGAGTTTCCACACTTTAAAAAACCATTATCATATTAATGACAATGCATCCACACACTTAATTGACTAATTTGACTAGAATCAACATGTTTCGCTTCACGGACTCCAAATAATAAACTCAAATACAATCTAATTTCACTTCACAAGCATTTCCACTCAATTGACTAAGTTAACTAGAATCAACATGTTTCTCTTCACAGACTCCAAATAAAAAACTCAAAGACAATCTAATTTCACTTCACAAACATTTCCACATACCATAAGCTTGTATAATCAAACACCAATTGATGGTTACAATACTAGAAATAACACCATGTGAATACACTAAGGAACCATGGAACCCCTTTCCTCCTAGAAACTTGAGCTTTATGTTTTTTTGAATCATTAGAACACATTGATTCCATCCATGGCCGCTTGCCAATAGAGCTATGCAACAATGACCTATATCAGCTCATGCTTGGGAGTTTGGCTTCCTCAACTATTGATAGATTTCAGGACTCTCAGTGGCTCTCTTGTGGGGCTCCATCTTCGCATCTCTTGTCCAGGAATCGAACTCATGATCGATCTTCAATTATACCATCGACCCACAAGGTTGTAAGTGCTTACGAGCTCCAACCTAGTATAGAAATTATTTCATAAAAATTTATTTCCTATATCTGGTAGAGGTAAATCGTTGCTTACCTTTCTGCTAGCCGCCTACACTATAATGAACCTCAAATTTACCAAAAAAAATATATATATATGAGGCATTAATCTCCAATTTCATTTTATATGTTTGTGTATAAAGGGAAGAAATCTTCATTTCCATTATAATTTTTTGTGCCGTAACTTAAGATCGTTCTATTACTTTAGATAGAAATATTAAAGACTAAATCACCAAGGATTCTATGAATTCCCTTTAGTCTCCACTTACTTACATTAATATAATATATATACAATAGATTAAACTCAGGACTTATAGTCCTAATCTCTCTTTAGTTATGTGATTCCTATGTTTTGCGCGCCAGACTATTTATTTTAAATTCTGTCCCTTGTAATTATAATCTACCATATATATATATATTTATATATATATAGCCATGGGTCGGGCCTATACCCCCCAACTGAACTATGTGAATTAGTGATATACGTATAACATCTATATACATAGCCCCGTTCATGAATGGTTCCTTTAGAAACTACTCGTGATTAGTGATGGCTCTGATCCTTTACCTAACAGAATTTGATTAACGAGATCTTGAGTTAACTTAGAATTAGCTAAAAGGTCTTCCAACGAACCTCCTCATGAACGATAAGCTAACTGTGATAATACAGTTGGAGTGTACAAGTTCCAACTCGTCGAGTCATGAAGGGATTCATTTAATTATCTATTACTTGATGTGGAAAGAGCGTTCAAATGTCAGAAGGGAGTTAAGGCTTTGTATCTACCATTTAATGGCAGTACTATTTGTGAGAATTATGATGCCTTCACCTGGATTTTTCACCATTCCAGTCACGCCAACATGGCCCTTGTCACATGGCTAAACCGTCCTTCGTACCTTTGACATGTAACTGAGTATTTAAGGTTCCTCTTAGGGTTTTAACATGTTTATTGTTTCATTGTGGAGTCTTTCGAGAGGCTCTACCTGTTAAATTTTTCTCTCTCACTGAAAAACACTGATGATTTGGGGAGACACTACCCGATGGAGCGACATCATCATCCTCCCTCCCTAGTAAGCTTTCCTTAGTACTATGTTCAGGTTATTAAACGAGGTTTTGTTCTTTTTGGTCTTTGTCGTTCTGTGTAGCCTCTCCATTGATGATTGTGGGCTTCAGTCTAGTGTATAAGCTATCGAGAAGGCTCGTTCTGGCGATAGTGAGAATGGTAACCAAATGCGAACTGGTCGGCCCTCTCAAACATGTAAGAATATTTCCCTACTATTTTGTCCTCACTCCTTTCTAAGGGTTCTATGTATGCCACCTCCGCGTTCCCGACTTACAATAATCTAGCACTGATGTTGTAATAGGGTTAACGTGTATGAATTGTTACTCATAGGGATATTATTGTTATTCCCTTATCCTTATGCATGTGACTTGGTGTTGGGTCTATGTGAGATTGCGCAGGAGTTCTATTCTAGGAAGTCAGTTTGGTAGGGCAAAGCCCATACTGTATACTATATATTAAACCTTGATCTGGCGAAAGGAAAGGAAAACTTTCCTTCGATAATATAGAGATTGCATGCCTTCAATGGGTGTGGTCATACTGGGTTTTACATGGGAATCTACCCTTCTGTAGATCCTCCCAACCCACTGGGTGGCTTGATGACTATATTTTTTTTTTCTTTAAAGATTATATATAATTTCCATTCGGTGTATATGTGTTTTTGTTCGTTATGAAAAGTACTTCACAGCATGCATTTACTTGAATCTGTCTTATATTTGTGTAACGTTTCCTCACTATGTTGATATTGTTTACCCGTGTGTGTGGAAACCATTCGCAACCTGGCATTTGATAAGAAGATTAAATCTATATCCATTGTTTTATTACTCTGAGCTGAACATGGATGCCACGCGAGTCTCCTTACAGTTCTGATTTGCAAATGTTATGGTGTTGTTATTGCTTCTTGTCTATTTCCTGAGAATTTTGTTTTATGAAAAGGTAGCCAATCTAATGGTGGGACCCTATTTTTGCTCCGAGGGTACCCATCAGGTCATTTTAATCTCACTCCTCCACTTTTTGGGTATCGATGGCTCGCGGTTATGACTGGCAGCATTCCTATGTCTATTCGAGATAAGTTTTACTCTGCAATTGATACCTTCGTTGTCTTATAAGATTTTTCCTGTTTAAAAAAAATTCAATATTGTTGGTTTCTATTTGACACTAAGAAAACATGTCTCGTCTATCTTGTAGGATTACAGGGTCGCTACGATGGACCAGAACCACGCCTTGTGCAATAAAATTACTCGGGTTCCATTTTACCACTCTTAAGTGAATGCCCTAGACTTTTAAGCAAAGATACAATTCTGATCTATAATATAAATCACCAATGGGCGAGGTTTATCAGGTTTTTAAAGATGACTGAAACGTTATTTCTGTAGATTCAATTTAAAAAAAAGACATAGGGACCAAAAATCGTGTTGCTGTGTGATAGGAGGGTATTAGTAGGACTATATTGTTACTTCATAAATTTTACAGTTGACATAGAAGGAAAAACGAACAGTTCCTTTCTTCCAATATAATAGATCTGATTATACATTTATCTCTAGGATTAATAACAACATGTATCTATGTACAATGATTCTGTCTTGTACCCTTTTTCCAGGTTTACTTTGGATTCCTATGTTTATTTCTATGGCTCCGCCTTTTCGATTTTTACTGCAGTGAATTTATGCGTAAAAAAATGTATGGTTACAGGATGTATAGTGTTCACTCTCTTTAATTATTAGTATATTGTTTTATTCCCAGAACTTCGTTTGTGGTTGCTTGAACTATTCGTTTCATCTCAGAGTTTCATTTTGTGACTATTGGAGCTATTGGTTTTATTTAATTATAACTGTTCGGACTAATTGTTTTCGTTTACATTAAAACAGTCTAGTTGTAATAGCCCCTTATTCCTATCTGTTTATTTGGTATAAGATAAATTATGTATGTATATTTCTAATTCTCCATTTTATTTCCCACAATTCTCTTATTAAAGAGATACAGTAATACTGTAAGAATTACACTATTTTTTTTTCTTTACTCCAACAATAATAATTCAGTAGGACAATTCGTTCAGACATCAAAGAATAAGACTGTACGTATATGTATGAATAAAATCCTTACAATGATATAACTGCACATTTATAAATAAAAATAATCCCTACCATGATATGACTTTGTGCATAAAAATACATATATATAAATCTCAGTTTTTCTTTCGAAGTCTCCTTCATCATATTCACAAGTTCAAATCAATGTGCAAAGAAATGACTGTTCAAATGTATAAGCATTACGTAACTGGTAGGAATTCTCAGTACAGGGTTGAATAATATCCTTTTAACATAGATGTATTTTCTAATATTTCCATAAATAGATTCCATACTTAACCAGGATATAAAGAAAGTTTTTTCTCGACACCTACAGTTAATCTGTAAGGGTTTAGCCTACTGTCCATCCCATTTCAACAGACTTTTAATAAATTGAATAGCTCACCCATATTTAAACTAATGCATTCTATCAATCAATAATTCAAATAGCATTTGACCAGAGAAAGAGTAGGATACATATCTGAACAAAAGTTTCCGAATAAAAAATGCAACACACACATTCCACCCAACCTTAGAACAGGGAAGCCAAATCACTTGTCATGTTCACCCCCTAGCCTCACCATGAATCCATGAGGGCTAACTCAGAACTCCTCCTCAGCAAATTCCTTTCAGCTTCAACAGTCTACTCCTTGCCTCACACTCAACAAGTTGTGTTCATAATAGAAATAAAACATTAATGTTTCCCACATACTAGGCAATGTCTTGCCTCCTCACATATGCTATATATCCAAAACCAAAAATGCCTAGGTCTTTTTCCCCTTGGGTTTTTTTGCAGATTTCCAAATCTCTAATTTTCAGGGGCCGCCAATAGCCAAATTCTTGATTTTCCACTTGTAACAATCAGCCATGAGGTAGTTCCAACATGTTCCCCACTCATGGAATCATGGTCAGCTGATTTCAACATGGTTGTTCCATTTGTCCTCCTGCAATAATTATAAAATATTTTGTTTCATAAGTGTCACAGTCAAGTAGTTAGTTGTGTCAAATCAGATCTCTAACCAATTATCATAATCATTAATTACAATTAAACAAATTCGAAATTCGAAATTTCCATAAATGGCAAAAAAATTCCAATTTCAAATTTACCAAAAATGGAATAAATTTCCTAAGAAATTTCAAATTCAAAAAAAAATTATTTTGGGGGATGTTACATCCTTTCCCCCTTCAATAAAACATTGTCCTCAGTGTTCTCTCCTTTCTTGGAACATGATGGATGAGATTTCCACAAATCTCCCTCCAACTCCCAAGTGGCCTCCTTCGGGCTAAAGTGCTTCCATTGCACCTTTACCTGGGCGACGACTCTGTTCCGAAGTGCTATTTCTCTCTGGTCCAAAATACGCAAGGCTTCCACCTGGAACTCTCCTTCTGGTTCCACCTACACCAATTTCCAATCGATCATATGAGTAGGGTCATGAACATAATTATTTAACAAAGAAACATGAAATACATTATGAATTTTTAAATTGGCTAGAAGTGTAACTTGATATGATTCAGGTGCAATTTGAGCTAGTATCTTGAAGGGCCCACAAAACCTGGTTGCCAACTTGTCACAATTCCCTAGCTTGAGTAAACTTCTTCGGGCTTTGACTTGTAAGTAAACATGGTCTCCCACTTGGAACTGCAAGTGTCTTCTTTTCTGGTCCAGATAGCTTTTTTGTCTGTCCTGTGCCTCTTTTAAGTTTTGTTGTGCCTCTCTTACCGTACTCTCCATTTCTTGGAGCATCTCTGGTCCAACCATGAATCTTTCCACCGGGTTATCCCAGCTAATTGGAGTCGTACAGTATATCTAAGGGGCTCAATTTAGCCGAAGTTTGGTACCCATTGTTATATGCAAATTCTACCAAGTGTAGGTAGTCTTCCCACTTGCTTGGTTTTGTTCTTACGTACATGCGGAGCATATATTCTATGATTTGGTTTATTCATTCAGTCTCCCAATCCGTTTGTGGATGATAACTCGTGCTAAAATTCAAATTAGTATTTAGTCCTGCAAACAATTCTTTCCAAAAAAACAGATGTAAATTTTACGTCTCTATCTGAAATCACCATTTTAGGAATACCATGCAGTCTAAAAATTTATTTCATGAATATTTCAGTGATGTTAATAGCTTTAAAAGTATACTTTATAGGAATAAAGTGTACAAACTTACTAAGTTTGTCGATTACCACCATGATAGAATCATTATGTTTCTGAGTTTTAGGCAAACCTGTAATAAAGTCCAACGATATAGTCTCCCATTTCCATTCTGGTACTAGTAAGGGTTGTAATAGGTCGGCTAGATGTTGGTGTTCGGATTTTACCTGTTGAAAATCTTGACACTTAGCTAATTATTATGTTGTTTCTCCCTTCACATTAGGCCAATAAAATAATTTTCTAAGTGATGTTATCATTTTCTAGTATCATGGATGACTAGAATATGGTTTCTTATGCAATTCATCCAAAACTGTTAACTTTAAATCTACTGAATCTGGTATGTATATTCTATTTTTAAATTGTAGTAGGCCATTTTTATCAATACTCAGCTTTGTTTTGTCTGAATATTTTTTAGTGTTTTGTAATTTTGCCACTGTCTTAGTGTAATTTTCATTGTTATTGCCTGCAGTCTTTATCCTCTATTCCACATCACTTTCTGCTCTGCTGACATTTATTTCAAATAACCCATGAACTATTCTTCTTAAGGCATCAACTACTTTATTTTCCTTACCCTTGATATGTCTTACCTCAAAGTCAAATTCCCTCAATAAGGCTAGCCACCTTGCTTTCCTTGCATTAAGGTCCAACTGACTAAAGAAATATTTCACACTACTATTATCTGTCAATAATAGAAACTTTATGCCCATTATGTAGTGCCGCCACATTTTTAAGGCGTGTATTACTGCTGCCAATTCTAAGTCATGAGTGACGTAGTGTCTCTCATGCTCCTTTAATTTCCAGGACTCATAACAAATAACATGTCCTTCTTGAGTTAGGACACCACCTAGTCCTTTACTCGCATCGACACAGACAGTAAATTCCTTACCTGGGTCTGCTACTTTTAAGATGGATGCAGTTGTTAACAATTTCTTTAACTTATTAAAACTGTCTTGACACTTCTGTGACCAGTTAAGCTTGGTCCCTTTCTTTTCTAATGATGTGATAGGGTAAGAAATTTTAGAAAACCCCTCTATAAATCTGCGATAATCTCCGGTGATTCCCATGAATGACCAGATATCCACTACATCCTTCGATACCTGCCAATCCATGATGGATCTTACTTTCTCAGGATCGACTGCAATTCCTTCTGCAGATATTACATGTCCTAGGTACTATATTTTCTTCTGATAAAAATCACACTTATCAAATTTAGAATACAGTTGGCGCTTCCTTAAAGTTTGCAGAACTATCCTTAAGTGCTCTTTGTGTTCTTATTCTGTTTTAGAATATACCAGAATATCGTCAATAAATACCAGTACAAATTTGTCCAAGTACTGACTAAAAATACTATTCATTAAACACATGAACGTGGCTAGTGCGTTAGTGAGTCTGAAAGGTATCACTACAAATTCATAATGTCCATATCTTGTTCGAAAAATTGTTTTGATTATGTCCTCATATTTTATCCTAACTTAATGATAACCAGATCGTAAATCCAACACCGAAAATATCCTTGCCCCACCTACTTGATTGAACAAATAATTTATCCTATGTAAGGGGTACTTGTTCTTAATAGTCATTTTGTTTAATTGTCTATAATCGATACATAGTCTTAGAGTGTCATCTTTCTTTTTCACAAAGAGGATTGGTGCTCTCCATGGTGAAACACTCGGTCTGATATACTCTTTATCCAATAATTCTTGTAGTTGAATTTTTAGTTCTGTCAATTCCGACAAACTCATTCAGTAAGGTGATTTAGAGATAGGGGTTGAACTAGGTAGTAGGTCAATAGAAAATTATATCTCCCTTCTAGGGGGTAGTTCAGGTATTTCATCAACAAATACATCTCTGAAATCACGTAGAACAACAAAGTCTTCCAAGTTGGGTTTGTCTTCTTTTTCTAACAGGTTTGTTACTTGGATGGTGTAAACTTGACAACCCTTTCTCATGCATTTCTTGAATTGCATTGCTGAAACTTGTCTAACTGATACTGGTTTTTGTATACCTTGGGTTGTTCTAGTGGTGTCATTTTCGTCTTTATACTTAAGTGTCTTTGCATAACAATATAGCACTACTTTATGACTTTCTAACCAATCCATTTCGAAAATTACATCATAAGATCTTAGTGGTAGAACGTTCAGATTTTTTCTTATGTTCTGGCCACCTAAACTAAACTCATAATATGAAATAAAGTCAACCACTTTCCTTTTAGTTCTTGTTGCTAGTTGTACCATCCATGATTTTGCGTGTCTCATTTTTTTAAGGTTATGTGACTCTACTACACGAGGAGTGATACAACTTAACATAGCTCCAGGATCAATTAAAACACAAATTTGAGTGTTATTGATTTTACCTTCGATTTCCACCACAGAGGAATGGTGGTCAGCTTGTCGGCCATCCATGGTTTCATTTATCCGATGCAAGTTTCTTCCCACATCACCGACCGTCGAGGCTTCCTACAAGTTATGAACAACAATTTAGTTTGTTGAATTTAAACATGGATAGTTACTCCTTAGATGAGGTTCTCCACATTCCCACCACTTTAGTGGTTCGCGGAGACTATCCCCAAACTTCTTTGTTCCCAAATTTATTGGTTTACCACTTCCTTGTGTGCTTGGATTGTTGGAGTGAAAATATTTTCTTAGACATCTTTTTGTTGCATTCCAATAAGGGGCTAGCTGGTATCCCTTCTTCTACTGGTTCATTCAGTCTGATTTCTTGTCCTTCCAAGCCTTGGGAAATTAGGTTCGCTATTTGTATTGGTCGTAACACATACGGGCTTTTTTTAATACTTCACTTAATGACTTGGGATTATCAAATTCGATTTTTTCCTTGTAGGACTGTGGTAAACAGCTTAGGAACTGTTGAATTTTCACTATATCCTCCTAGATATAAGGTACAAACCTTAGTAATTCCAGGAATTTGTTTATCAGATATTCCATAGTCATTTGACCAAGTGGTAACTCATAAAATTATTTTGTTTTTCTTTTATAGTAACTTTCAGATAGGTACTGTTTCTTGGAGTATTTCTTAAAGTCAAACCATTCCATCTGTTTCTCCTTTAGGCCCTCGGCCAATTTCAGGTCTTGCCACCAAATGTTGGCTTTTCCTTTTAGATTGTAGATGGCTTTTATAACTTTCATATTGCTGGAATAGTTGTATATCTGGAAATACTTATTGATGCTTAGTAGCAATGCTTTAGCCTCCTCCCCTATTTTGCATTCCCCATCAAAGGTAGTTGGTTTGATTTTCTTAAATTCTCCCTCAAGGTGATCTACTTGTTTTCTTTTCCTATCCATTTTGGTTTTATCTTCCACTGAAGGTATACCTTTAGATGAGCTATCCCCTCTTTCTGTTTTAGGACCAAAATTCTTGGAGGTCCTTTTACTGAACTCTTCTTCCTGGTTATCATCCTTTGGGGATTTATTTGTCACTATATTTTGCAGCAAAACTTTAGTTATTTTCTTCTGTTCTTGTTGTGCCTTCTTCAGTTTCTCATTGTCTGCTTTGAAAACATGTAGCTCGATAATGAGATTCCTCATCGTTTCCATAACTTCAGTAGGTGAGATTCGGTCACTCTTATGTCTTGGATCTTCAGGAGGTCTTTGTTCAGGATTCCCATCAAGTCTGGTTTATGCATCATCCTGGGCTGCCATGATTAACACAAAACATAAAAGGGTTTTCTGTTTGTAATAGTAAAGGTTTATTAGTTTTACATAAATAAAAAAATGTGTTAAGTAAATAAAGTGGCCCTGTTTAAGGTCCAAGTGTTGTAACATTTGCTCTGAAACCATACGTAATGAACCACAAATTTACCAAAAAAAAAAAAAATCTATGAGGCATTAATCTCCGATCTCATTTTATATGTTTGTCGATAAAGGGAATAAATCTTCATTTATGTTATAATTTTCTGTGTCGTAACTTAAGTTCGTTCTATTACATTATTTCACTTCCATCCCTATGTGTCTTACTTTAGATATAAATGTTAAAGACTAAATCACCAAGGATTCTATGAATTCCCTTTAGTCTCCACTTACTTACATTAATATAATATCTATACAATAGATTATACTTGGGACTTATAGTCCTAATCTCTCTTTAGTTAGGAGATTCCTATGTTTTGCGCACCAGACTATTCTTTTTAAATTTTATCCCTTGTAATTTTAATCTACCATATATATATATATATATGGCCATGGGTCGGGCCTATACCCCCCAATTGAACTATGTGAATTAGTGATATACACATAACATATATATACATAGCCCCATTCATGAATGGTTCCTTTAGAGATTACTCGTGATTAGTGATGGCTCTGATAATTTACTTAATAGAATTTGATTAACGAGATCTTGAGTTAACTTCAACTTAGATAAAAGTTGTTCCAATGAACCTCCTCATGAATGATAAGCTAATTTTGATAATACAGTTGGCGTGTACAAGTTCCAACTCATCGAGTCATGAAGGGATTCATTTAATCCACCATTACTTGATGTGGAAAGAGCGGTCGACTATCATGGGGGAGTTAAGGCTCTGTATCAACCATTTAATGGTAGTACTGTGTGTGTGAATTGTGATGCCTTCACCTGGCTCTTTCACCATTCCATTCATGCCAACATGGCCCTCGTCACATGGGTAAACCGTCATTCATACCTTCAACATATAACTGAGTAGTTAAGGTTCCTCTTAGGGTTTTAACATGTTTATTGTTTCATTATGGAGTCTTTCGAGAGGCTCTGCGTGTTAAATTTGTCTCTCTCACTGAAACATATTATTGATTTTGGGAGACGCTACCTAGTGGAGTGACATCATCATCCGCCCTCCCTGGTAAGCTTCCATGAGTACTATGTTTGGGTTATTAAACGAGGTTTTGTTCTTTTTTGTCTTTTTCGTTCTACGTAGCCTCTCCACTAATCATTGTGCGGTTCGTTCTAGTGTATAATCTATCGAGAAGGCTAGTTCTGGAGATATTGAGAACAATAACTGGATGCGAATTGGTCGGCCCTCTCAAATAGGTAAGAATATTTGCCTACTATTTTGTCATGACTCCTTTCTATGGGTTCTTTGTATGCCACCTCCTCATTCCTGACTTACAGTAATCTAGCATCGGTATTGTAATAGGGTTAACGTGTATAAATTGTTACTCGTAGGGTTATTAATGTTATTCCCTTATTATTATGCATGTGACTTGGTGTTGGGTCTCTGTGAGACTATGCAAGAGTTCTAGTCTAGGAATTTGGTTTGGTAGGGAAAAGCCCATACTGTATACTATATATTAAACCTTGATCTGGTGAAAGGAAAGGAAAATTTTCCTTCGATAATATAAAGATTCCCTACCTTCGATGGGTGTGGTCATACTGGGTTTTACATGGGAGTATGCCCTTCTATAGATCCTCCCAACCCACTAGGTGTCTTGATGACTGTAGTTTTTTTCTTTAAAGATTATATATAATTTCCATTCGTTGTATATGTGTCTTTGTTCGTTATGAAAAGTACTTCACAGCATGCATTTACTTGAATCTGTCTTATATTGGTGTAATGTTTCCTCACTTTGTCGATATCGTTTACCCGTGTGTGTAGAAACCATTCACATCCTGGCATTCGATAAGAAGATTAAATCTGTATCCACTATTTTATTACTCTGACCTGAACATGGATGCCACGCGAGTCCCCTTACATTTCTGATTTGCAAATGTTATGGTGTTGTTATTGCTTCTTGTCTATTTCCTGAGAATTTTGTTTTATGAAAAGGTAGCCAATCTAATGGTGGGACCCTATTTTTGTTGCGAGGGTACCCATCAGGTCGTTTTAAGCTCACTCCTCCCCTTCCAGGGTATCGTTGGCTCACGGTTATGATTGGTAGCATTCCTATGTCTATTCAAGATAAGTTTTACCCTGCAATTGATACCTTTGTTATCTCATAAGATTTTTCCTGTTTAAAAAAAAAATCAATATCATTGGTTTCTATTTGATGCTAAGAAAACATGTCTCGTCTTTCTTGTAGGCTTACAGGGTCGCTGCGATGGACCAGAACCACGCCTTGTCCAAGAAAGGTACTCGGGTTACATTTTACTGCTCTTAAGAGAATACCATAAATTTCTAAGCAAATATATGATTCTGATCTATAATATAAATCATCAATGGGCGAGGTTCATCAAATTTTCAAAGATGACTGAAACATTATTTTTGTACCTTCAATTTAAAGAAAAGACATAGGGACCAAAAATCATGTTGTTGTCTGATAGGAGGGTATTAGTAGGACTATACTGTTACTTCATAAATTTTACAGCCGACTTAGAAGGAAAAATGAATAGTTCCTTTCTTCCACGATAATAGATCTGATTATACATTTATCTCTAGGATTAATAACAACATGTATCTATGTCAATGATTCTGCCTTGTACCCTTTTTTGGGTTTACTTTGGATTCCTATGTTTATTTCTATGGCTCTGCCTTTTCAATTTTTACTGCAGTGAGTTTATGCATAACGAAATGTATGGTTACAGGATGTATATTATTCATTCTCTTTAATTACTAGTATATTGTTTTATTCCCAGAACTTTGTTTGTGGTTGCTTGAACTATTTGTTTCATCTCAGAGTTTTGTTTTGTGACTATTGGAGATATTTGTTTCATTTAATTATAATTGTCTGGACTAATTGTTTTTGTTTACATTAAAACAGTCTGGTTGTAATAGCCCCTTATTCCTATCTGTGTATTTGGTATAAGATAAATTATGTATGTATTTTTCTAATTCTCAAGTTTATTTCCCACAATTTTCTTATTAAAGAGATACAGTAATACTATAAGAATTATACTATTTTTTTTTCTTTACTCCAACAACAATAATTTAGTAGGACGATTTGTCCAGACTTCAAAGAATAAGACTGTACATATATGTATGAATAAAATCCTTACAATGATATAACTGTGCATTTATAAATAAAAATAATCCCTACCGTGATATGACTGTGCGCATAAAAATACATATATATAGATCTCAAATTTTCTTTCGAAGTCTCATTTAGCATATTCACAGGTGCAAATCAATGTGAAAAGAAATGACTGTTCATATGTATAAGCATTACGTAACTGGTAGGAATTATCAGTACAGGGTTGAATGATATCCTTTTAACACAGATGTATTTTCTAATATTTCCATAAATAGATTCCATGCTTATTTAGGATATAAAGAAAGTTTTTGCTCGACACCTATAGTTAATCTATAAGGGTTTACCCTACCGTCCATCCCATTTCAACAAAATTTTAATAAACTGAACATATCACCCATATTTAAACTAATTCACTCTATCAATCAATAATTCAAATAACAATTGACCAAAGAAAGAGTAGGAGACATATCTGAACAAAAGTTGTCGAATAATAAATGGAATAGCCATGTTCCACCCAACCTTAGAACAGGGCACCCAAATCACTTGTCCTGTTCACCCCCTAGCATGACCATGAATCTATGAGGGATAACTCAGAACGCCTCCTCAGCAAATGACTTTCAACTTTAGCAGTTTTCTCCTTGCCTCACACTTAACAAGTAGTGTTCATAACAGCAATAAAATAATAATTTTTCCCACATACTAGGCAGTGTCCTGCCTCCTCACATATGCTATATATCTAAAACCAAAAATGCCTAGGTATTTTTTCCCTTGGGAATTTTTGAAGCTTTCCAAATCCCTGATTTTCAGGGGCTGCCAATGGCCAAATTCTTGATTTTCCATTTGTAACAATCAGCGTTGAAGTAGTTCCAACATGTTCCCCACTCATGGAGTCATGTTCAGTTGATTTCAACATGGTTGTTCCATTTGTCCTCCTGCAATAATTATAAAATATTTTGTTTCATACAAGTGTCACAGTCAAGTAGTTAGTTGGGTCAAATCAGATCTCTGTCCAACAGTCATAATCATTAATTACAATTAACTAAATTCGAAATTAGGAATTGTGATAAATGCCAAAAATTTTCCAATTTCAAATTTACCAAAAATGGAATAAATTTCCTAAGAAATTTCAAATTCAAAAATAATTTATTTTTGGGGATGTTACATACACCATCTCTACTTTATTTATTTCCCTTCTCTTATTGACTAACATCTTGGACTCAAGGGCCGACAGAGACAAGAGAAAGTAGAACTTGCCCAACCACAGATCCTCCTTGGGCTTGCCTTCTCTTAGAAAAGCGACAACTCTTCTCTCTATGATGCCTCTATTCTACTACGCAACTCACTTTTATAGCGAGCGACTCTTCTACTATACGTGGATTCTCTTGCATGCAACGACTTCTTCAAACTTATTTTCACTAGAATATTTAATGACCATCACCGACTTGACATACATGATTGTCATGCTAGACCTGTCCGCATAGGATTCACACGGACCTCTAGGCCAAAGTATACATTTATTAATTCATCATCAACTAGGATAAACAATGAATATCTCGGTTCTGATCTAGCGGATTCCTTTCTCTGTGGTGACTCCTTTAGGAAATATAGATCTCTACCATGACTTCCTCTACGCATCGTTGACTGGATTCTGGTCACCTATATATTTCCGCAAACCACTACACATTCCTATATCATATCAGATGGTAGGGTGCATTTGCAACGATTCTCCTTCCCTCGATATGCGTATTTTCACTACTTTGCAGACAAGCCACTGGATCTCATCCTTGACAATTGATGAGGATCTCTAGTTTGGTCATTTCTCTTTCCTTCTCCCCATGTACAAAATACACTACTCACTGACCTCATTCAAGATCATTTCCCTTTGAGAGATCTTACACTACCTCACTTGTCCAGATTCTTTCACTGACATGGCGTTAATGACTGTGGACCTCATCGAACAATGGACAAACCATAACAAGTTGTTGGAAAAACTAGATTTATCATACAACAATCCACTATTAATAACAACTATATACTCTCCTACGCTAATCTCCCCGGGCAATAGATTACTCTAGCAGGTGAGTCTTTGTAATGTACCTCAAATTTGCCATAATTTGTTTTTTCTATGGAACATTAAATAAAATCCAATTTCATTTAGCAGAATCGTAGTTAAGAGGAGGTAGAACTTATTCCTATTGTTAATCTCTATGAGATATATTATGTTCTGACTATCAAACAATGACATTCCTATCCTAGCATAACTCACATTTAACAAAGTTCTTATAAAAATAAATCTCCACAATTCTAACAATCCCCTTCAGTCCCAAGCTATTCTAATACTCACATATATATATATATATATATATATATATATATATATATATATATATATNATAGTCCTAATCTCTCCCTTAAACATAAGCTTTTATACTTGCGCACAAGGCAATCTCATTTGACCTTTGAAATAAAATTTGTATACCATATATAAAGTAATGGGGTCGGGATTATACACAGTTAGTAGAATATTAATAGATTAATATAAGATACTTGACATTACTGTGTATGGCCAACAACATCGAACGGATCCCTCTATGATTATTGGTGGTTAATGATCTTCGGGTCACCATCTACATAAAGGTTTGGGTAATAGAACCCCACACTACCACTCGTTTAACTCTGCCTTAACTAAGCGGTGTCTCAACTAAACAATGTCTCATTTGAATGACATGTTAATTGAAATGAAAGTAGTTAGAGTTAAAGTTTTCCAGCTAGTCGTGTCACGAAGGGTCTTCTCTTAGCTTTGTGTTTCTTGAAAAGAAAATAAGGATTTCTTGTCAGATAGGATTTAAATCTCTGAACCGGCTATGAAAGTAGACCCTGTGTGTGCGAGTTTCAATGGTTTTCACATGACCCCTCCTCCAATATGGTTGCACCAACTCTGCCTCATCACATGGCCAGGGCCAACCCTCGTACCCTCAGCATTTACTTTGCATAGTAAGAGATCCTTTAGGGTTAAGTGTGTTTTCTTTGTCATTTGTGAAGTCCTCTGAAATAGCTCTGCGTTTTATTTTCTTAGCAGGGAAGACTGACGACTTGGAGGATTTTACTCGGTGGAAGCAGGCATCACTATCCGTCCTCCCTCATAAGTTCACGATGCTACTGTAATCTAATAATTGAGTGGAACCTTGGGGTTTCATTACAGTGTAAGAAACCCTCATACTGAAATTATTATTATGACTTTTAATTAAGTTTCCCATTATCATTATTCTTTCGTAACTTCTTGTATTATTCCCGCTCTTGGATAAGTAGATTATTATTGTTGTTTTATTCTCAATCTTTCTAAAAGGACTCAGCATTCCACCTCCTTGTTTACGATTTCAAAGAATTTTCACCTACATAGTTTTTGTATGTACTTTACTCTTAGGGTTGCGTTGTTCCCTTACATTATTTATGGTTCCTCTATTGACATGCACCGATGCCTGGTGTTTAAATTCTGCGAGGCTACACGGGGTTCTAGTCTGGGAGTTGAAGGTTTGCACTATGTATTGCATATTACATTATGTTTCTTTTAAAAAAATGAATCCACCCTTCTGTAGGTTTCATCAGGCCCTTAGTTGGCCCTTACAAATATAATGTTTCCTTCAAGGTTATTGTATTCCTATTCGGCACAAAAAAATGGGAATTTTGTGTTCTGAATAGTTCGTTAGGGAATACCCTACAGCATATAATATTTCAAATTTGTAATAACTTCTTGGACTAAGTGTGTTTTCCTACTGTTATTATCGTTATCTATGTGTGGTATACGCCATTTGAAGCCTAGTAAGTTTAGCGAGAATGTTAACTATGTATTTATCGTTGATTAAAAACACCCTCTTCAACACAGACAGTCAGTTCAGGGTAGGTTTTGATATCAACATTATCGTATAGCATTTTATTCTATGTGTAACATTTGAACGATGCCTTAGGCCTATTCGCATGACACTACTTATGCAATTCGTAATTTCAATGTTAATACTGTTTTTTTATTTCATTTCCTAAAGAATTTGATTTATACACTTTTGGTAACAATTCTAATGATGGGACCCTGTTGTTGCGAGGGTACACATCAGGAAGTCCTTGGATCACCCTCCCCTCGGCCTGGGACATCTACCTAACCAAACACGACAGGGAAAGGACACCAGATCTCCAAGTCATAAGTTAAGTGCAACTATGAAATAAACTTTTCCTGTCATTTATTATTCTATTGAAAGTTTCATCCATCTTACTTATGTTGTATATTACTAATGTTAATTTGTAATTCTTTGCAAGGACTTCGACCATGCAAAACTCGGATGCAGGCTCCTGCCATTCACGCAAAAGGTATTTGGGTTTCATTTCGTCGCTCTTAGAGTGTCCTAGGTTTCTAAGGATTGATATGATTCTAAACAAAAAGGCTATCATCATGGGTGAAAAAGTCCATTCATAAGGATAGTCCATTTTTTTTAATTTTTTTTTAGCTCTGTATCTCTAATTTTTAACGGAAGGGCATAAGGATCATAACTTTATTACTGTGTAAAATAATTGAATCATATAAACAGAATATGATTGTATCATTTTTAAAGTTGTATATTCGATTTTGGGATGGAAATACGAACAGTCCCTCCTTTCAGGGCAATAGATCTGTTATATGAGTATTTCTGGAATGAATAGTAATACGTATCTGTGAACAATGATTTTGTCTTGACTCTTTCTAGATTTTACTTTGGATCCTATAGAGAAATTCGAACGATTTCTTGCTTAGTCCTATAGCTTTATTCTTTTTGAATTGTCTCAGAATCTCGTATGTTATGTGCTAGCCTATTCATTTACCCTTAATAATAATTTTCTTTCCAGGTCTCCAATTGCGATTAAGCAAACTATTTAATTTCCGTCATTTCATTTCCAGAAATTCTTCTAAGACTTGTTAGACTGTTTGTCTTCCATTATATTTTAAACACCTGATTGATCTACAGTCATGTGTGTATGAAATTAAACTTATGTATTTCCGAAATTTTATCTTCTTTAAGTTGAATCTCAACGAAATCGAAATAGAATATCAAACTTTTGTGCAGGTATATATATATATATATATATATATATGAATAGTCGATGTTATTCTTACCATACATCAATATTATGTGAGTGTTATGACTCTGTATAATTCCTTACAGTAATACGCGAATGTATAATTATTTTTTTCATTCTTGTGTACCCTTCAACATTTTCCTTAGCCAATTATGCAGTAAACGAATTCTTCGAATTGATTTCTTGTTCTTATATAAACATAGGATCTATACTATCTGAAAATATCTAATCAAACTGATTTTGTTTTAAAACTAAAAGCATTCCAACATGTTCACATAATTCTGATTCTACTCATAATTAGGATGTACAGGCAGCTTTTATTCGAAGTATAAAATTAAACTTGCAGGGGGTTTATCCTACATTTGTTTCCATCCATTCATAGTTTAACTTACAACAATAATTCACACAACATTATGCTAGCTATACTCTTTCACTCATTTAAATCAAAACGATTCTTGATTAGAAAGAAATTCAACAAAAATAATTAACCAGTAATATATAGGTGTATTATGGAAGCCATTTAAAATAAGAGACATACAACCAGAAAAGAGTAGATGAACATATATGAACCAATTCACCGAAAAACAAATGGAACAGCTACGTTCCTCCCAACCTTAGAACGGAACAACTAATGCCACTGGCTCCATTCACCCCCTAGCCTGACCATGAATCCATGAGGGAAAACTCAGAACTCCGCCTCAGCAATAGTCCTTCTGTTTCAGCAACTTTTCCTTGCCTCACACTCAGAAACTAGTGTTCACAACATCAAGAGATAATTATGTTTTTTTTTCTAGTATATTAGGCAGTGTCCTGCCTCCTCTCATATACTATATATCCAAAGCCATTTTTTCCTAGGTCTTTTTCCTCCTTGGGAATTTTCACAGCTTTCTAAATCCCTAATTTTCAGGGGCTACCAATGGCCAAATTATTGATTTTCCACTTGTCACATTCATCCTTGAGGTAGTTCCAACATGTTCCCATCTCATGGAGTTATGGTTAGTTGATTTTAACATGGATGTTCCATTTTTCCATCAGCAATAAATATAAAATATTTTGTTTGATACAAATGTCATAGTCAAATAGTTAGTTGGGTCAAATTAGATCTCTGCCCAAAGTCATAATCATCAATTACAATTAACTAAATTCAAAATTTGGAATTTCCATAAATGACAATAATTTTCCAATTTCGAATCTACTAAAAACGGAAATAATTTCCTAAGCAAATTCCAGATTTAAAATAATTTATTTTGGGGGGTGTTACATCCTTTTTCCATTCAATAAAACAATGTCCTCAGTGTTCGTTCCTTTCTTGGAACAGGATTGGATGAGATTTCTGCAATTCTCCCTCCAACTTCCAAGTGGCCTCCTCAGGGCTAAAGTGCTTCCATTGCATTTTTACCTGGGCAATGGCTCTGTTTCGAAGTGTTATTTCTCTCCTGTCCATAATGCGTAGAGGTTCCGCTTGGAACTTGCCTTCTGGTTCCACCTGCACCAAGTTTCAATCGATCACATGAGTGAGGTCATGAACATAATTATTTAACAAAGAAACATGAAATACATTATGGATTTTAAAATTGGCACGAAGTGCAAGTTGGTATGCTACGGGTCCAATTTGAGCTAAGATCTCGAAAGGGCCACAAAACCTGGGTGCCAACTTGGCACAGTTCCCTAGCTTTAGTGAACTTTTTTGGGCTTTGACTTTTAAATAGATGTGGTCTCCCACTTGAAATTTTAGGTGTCTTCTTTTCTGGTCCACGTAACTTTTATCTCTGTCGTGTGCCTCTTTTAAGTTCTATTGTACTTTTCTTACCATGCTCTCCATTTTTTGGATCATCTCTGGTCCAACCATGAGTCTTTCAACTGGGTTATCACAGCTAATCGGAGTCGTACACTTTCTGTCATATAGTACTTCAAAAGGGCTCATCTTAGCCGAAGTTTGGTACCCATAGTTGTATGCAAATTCTACCAAGTTCAGGTAGTCTTCCCACTTGCTTGGCTTTTTTCTTACGTACATACGGAGCATATCTTCTACGATTTGGTTTTCTCGTTCAGTCTTCCCATCCGTTTGTGGATGATAACTCATGCTGAAATTCAAGTTAGTATTTAACCCTGCAAACAATTCTTTCCAAAAAGAAGATGTAAATTTTATGTCTCTATCCGAAATCACCATTTTAGGAATTCCATGGAGTCTAAAAATTCTTTCATGAATATTTTAGCGATGATAATGGCTTTAAAACTAGACTTTACAAGAATAAAGTGTGCAGACTTACTAAGTTTATCGATTACCACCATAATTGAATCATTCTATTTCTGAGTTCTAGGAAAACGTGTAATAAAATCCAGTGATATAATCTCCCATTTCCATTCTGGCACAGGTAAGGGTTGTAACAGGCAGACACAAGTAAGGACGGTAACAATACAAACCTTCATAGCATTTCTAAGTAATCAAAATTTTATTCAAACTACAATCAATGAATCATAAAATTAATAGAAAATATCACTATTTTATATCTATTTTAAATGAAGAAATCATTATTTTTAATAATAATAATAATAATAATAATAATAATAATACTTATTAGCCCATTTTTATTAAAAATAATAATTTAAATTAAAATTATTTTATATTATCAATATTCTGAGTACCATGTATTTAGTAGTATGGAGAGAAGACACACAAAAATCCAATTATATTAAGAGTGAGTGCCCCCACAAAAATCCAATTATATTAAGAGTGAGTGCCCCCACAACATGTGAGCCTACCAACACTTCAAATAAAAAAATATCATTTTATACTACCTCACATAATCTACTTTTAACATTGCGTTACTTTGTTTTAGAAAAGTGAAATAACTAATTAAGTGCTGTTAGAAATGAGCATGGATGGCAAACCTATTCCTTTTGCGGCTAAACGTTGAACACATTCATTATCATAATAATATTAAATTTACTGATGGTGACAATTACTTACTTTGTGAAACGAGAACTATTTAGGTCAAGTTTCCCTTTTGGGGCTAAACGTTGAACACATTCTTTATCATAATATTAAATTTACGAATGTTGAGCATTGCTTTACAGTGTGAAAAGAGAACTATTTAGGTCAAGTTCGCACGTGAGCGCGAATGGGAATCCTATTCCTTTTGCGGCGAAACGTTCAACACATTTTAATTACATTATTTGGCAAAAGAAGACGAAACCCATTTCTGTTTTTGCTATTTGCAAGAATTAATATGAGTTTATAATATTAATTTTACGTGTGGTCAGCATTAGTTTAATTTGCGAAAAATAAAACAACTATTTACGTACGGTTCGAGCATGAATAGCAATCCCGTTCGTTTTGCGGCTAAACATTGAACACATGTTTACCTACATTATCAGCCAAAACCCATTTCCTCTTTTGGAGATTTTCAAGAATTTAATGTATGGATTTATATTCGGATTTTGTATTAGAAATATATGTTCAGGAGTTTGGGCCCCCCAGAACTTTGAACAATTTATCAAAAATAAATGGAGTGACCCAAAAATAAATCTCGTCAACTGATTAATCGTCTCTATTCATTGCTATAATATTAATTTTGGGGGTGGGGGCGGGCGCGCTTCCCATCGGATCGAGAGAGACTTTCCCGTTAAAACAGTAAACTGGCTCCCAGCAATACTTACAACTACCCTTCCCTCGATTTGGAACGGAAATTGATTTCTTGTTTGTTTATGAACATCTGCCCGGATTCGAGAGATGCGGGTTCTTAATTTGCAGTCGGTAATTGGTCCTGACTCACTCACATACTCATCTTCATTTTTCAGGCGGAGACGGCTCACTGACCACAACCCGTTGTCGTAGTTTAGGTTAGGTATTCGACAGACAGATAATCTTTCACCTGTAACTAGCAAGCAAGTTTTTGCTGAATTCCCACAACCCTCTTCTTGGATAGAGGGGCAACCATCGATGTAAGAAAGCAGTAGCAGGATGAGCAGGAGGTCATGATCATGTGGACAGGAAGGCGTGTACTGGAAATGGTCA
>ML839883.1:24875-42360 GCA_009831015.1 Picea engelmannii | reverse complement strand
GTGCTCAATTGTAGATGATGTACAGAACTGAAAAGACTGCCTATCATTTCGAAGAAGAAGAGGTTTTCTCCCTTTATGGGTTTCCTCGTGAAAATCTGTCTCTGTGTGTATTTTATGTGTGACTGATGATCTTTACTCTTACTATCCATATACTGTATGTTGCTTGATGACACATGAAGAAATATTAATAATTGTTAAGAAGGTATAAAATTGTTTAAGCTTATATACAACTGATTCACCCCCCCCTCTCAGTTGTATTAGTATTTGCAACAAGGTATATCCGAGTACCACACATTTTTATTTCAAACTCTGGCTAAGGCCTACAGTGTGACTATGGAGGGCCAAAAAAACATTTTTTAGGGCCTCAAAACAACCCTCGAGTTTTAGGACCTCAAAAGCTATATAAAAATATCCATGGTGGAAACCCTTGTTTTGAGCCATCAATTTCTTCCTGGATCATTCTCCCCCCTTATAATGAAATGGTCTCCATTGTGTCAAGTCCTATTGGAATATTTTTTTGAATCTGAACCTTGGTGAGATGTTTTCCTTGTTGAAGAAGTATTCTTTCTTAGCTTGTTGAAGGTTGTTATGAAGAACTGTACAACAATTTGGAACCCAAATTTTTCCAAATTATCATCTAAAAATGTCCAAGAAATCTTGTATCTCAATCTGAAGTGATACTTTTTGGTAGCCCATGTGAAAAATAAAACAATAACTTTAGTATTATCATTTGTCTTCTTACATGGTATGAAATGCGTCAGATTTGAAAATATGTCCACTACAACCATCATAGAGTTATGATCGCTCTACATCTTAGGTAGTCCCAAAACAAAGTCCATACATATATCTTCCCATGGTCTCTCAGATACTAGTAGTGGCATGTATAATATTTTATTTTTAGTCCTTCCTTTGCCAAGTTGACAAATTTTGCAACACTTAACAAAATTCTTAACATCCTTGTTAATTATAGGCCAAAAGTATCTTTTTCTCACCAATGTTGTGGCCTTATAAATGCCAAAATGTTCACCTAAACCTCTGCTATGCATCTCTCTAATAAGATTCATCCTCAATTACCTTTGTGGAATGCACAAAATTTAGTTCTTTCTTAAAATTAAAATGTCATCTAAGTACACAACAACAAAATTACCCGAAAATGGTTTCAAAAATTAATTCATAACTCTCATGAATGTGGTAGGTGCATACTTTAGTCCAAATGGAATAACTAACCACTCAAACAATCCATCTTTTGTCTTGAAAACTGTCTTCCTTTCGTCACCTTCCCTTATCTAAATCTAATAGTAATTATTCTTCAAATCAATCTTTGAAAAATACTTGGCCCCACTCAAACAATCCATGAGGTCATCCATCCTTGGTAAAGGAAATATATACTTGATAGTGATATTATTAATATCCTAGGAATCAATACACATTATCCATTGACCTCCTTTCTTGGGTGTAAAAATTCCAGGTGCAACACATGGACTCAAACTCTCTTCGATCAATCCTCTATCAAACAACTATTGCACCTGCGTATTTACTTCCCCACTCTCTATTGGAGTCATCCAATAAGGAGATTTGTTTGGTAGACTTGATCCTTGTATCAAATCAATTTGATCTGATATGCTTCTCATGGGAGGTAAACCTGCTGGTAGATAATATCCAAAAATATTCTTAAATTCATTCAACAAAGGTTGAATTTCTAGTCGAACGAGACTCATTTTTTTCAGTCTCTAAGACTCTTGGTAATAAGGCCAAACATAAATTATTCTTCTTTTGTTCTCTTAATAATTCCTTAGTTGAACACAACATAATGTAACTACTACTGCAAATATTTATGTTTTCATTTTCTTTGCTATCATTATCACTCAACTTAGTCTCCACCATTCGATCCAATATGTATCACTTTCCATCCTTTAAAAATTCATAAGTATTCTTCCTCCCATCATGAAAAAAATTTCTGTCAAACAACCATAGTCTTTCGAGTAGTACATGAAAAACATGCATATCTACTATGTCACACAATACTTACTCACTAAACTTTCCAATTTGAAATCTCAACAAGCATTTCTCAGTCACAGCCACCTGTTGTCCTCTTTTCAACCATGAGATCTTGTATGGATTTGGATGTGGAATTCTTTTCAACTTTTATTTATCGATTACTTCTATAGATATTAAATTTTATGTACTTCCACCATCTATGAAAATATGAAAATACTTATTCTAAATCTTGCATTTAGTTATGAACACTCACTTTCTTTGTTAAGGATATTATGTTGTGTTTGTCTCATGCTTGAGTAATACCCTTCTAAACATCAAGTTTTATCCTTTCTCTTGTTGAAGTATTTCCACATTCCCACCATCAAATGTTGTCTCATCTGCTTGGGTAACTTGTGTCCTAACCTTAGTTCTTCTAGCTGCATTTTGTTCCTCCAAACTTTTTGATGCTTTGTGACCTTATAGTCCACATCTATAACATGTAATATCGTATTTACCTTGACCAAAACCTCCGCTTCTTACAATGCTTCTTCATCCTCTTGTACTCTGACTGTTGGTCCCTTCATCTTCCTTTTCACTATCTTTAGCAACACTTGTTTTTCCTCTTCCTCTAGTTCCTTTTCCCCGGAACTTCTACCACAATATCTTGTCAATATTTTCTTCCACCTTCAAATCAACTTGACAGGCTTCATCTATGTTACGAAAGTAATGCGTACTCATCTCATATTGAACATTATACTTCAACCCATTCACTTATCTTGCCACTCTTTAATATTCTAGTTCATTTATCCCTGATCTGGGGGATATTTTGAAAAACGCCTTTGTATATTCATTGAAATATGTCTCCTTCTACCTTAACTTTTTCATTTGTTTGCACAAATTTTGTTGGTAATCTAAAAGTAAAAAATTCTCTTTAATTTTGCTGAGGTCATCTTCTTCCAGTTTTTAATATTTCCCCATCAGTAATCTACTATGTCTTTCTACAACATATCCCACCATAATGCAACATGACCTTTTAGCTTCATCATGGAAAATCAAACTCAATTAGGGTCTTGGATATTTTCATGCTCAAAATATCTTTCAATATCTCATATCCAATCAATGACAGTCTTTGCTCTCAAACTACAGTATTAGTATGAAACTTCCACCCTTGCACTATCTTTATCTTTCAGAAAATATATTAAACATATCGTTGGGTCTACTTCCTTGGCATTTCTCTCTGCTTCAAGTTCACTTTCTGACTATTTTTTTCATCGTATCCATGCCTTCTAGTTTCTAGTTCTTCTATCCTTATTCATAATTCCTCTAGTTTTTAGCACCCCCTTGTGTTCCTCTTTCTCTTCTAGGAGGCATCCTTACGAGTTGTCTTGCAACCCTCATTTGGACTAACATTCACATGCCTTACTTTCAAGCATTGTTCTCTCACAACTCATGAGCTAAACCATCTATGGTACCACTTAATGCGGTCACTCTATTTTATGTAACCAATCCCTACAAAAACGAATATTCTTCCCACAGAGTGCACAACAAACAAATCCTAATTTATAACATAAATTAACATCTAAATAAATCCATGAGGAATTTGGTGTCATAGGAAAAGAAAATCAGAAATAAAACTAATGGACAAGAACAAGAATGTATTTATTAATCAGAGCATAAATTTGTTTAACTTATTACATCACAGACAAATATGGAACAATTATCCTTTCTATTTCTGACTCCTTTATTGTCTTTTCTCTTTCATGTTTCTTCTTGTGTGGAAATGGAATCAATCTTGCTGAAAAATTATCTTTGTGTTGAACCTAGCTGAACCCCTTTGCACTATTTTTTTCTCCCTTTCTATTTTCATTTCTTGGTAGCTGAAACATTCAAATCCTTCAACTTCCCCAACCATTCCCAGTTTTCTTCTCTCGGGTAGCTACACAGTCCAATATTTCAAAATAATTTTTTATTATTAAGTTTACAAGACTTAACGGTTGTGGCGATATAAACAATTCATTTTCCCCTACTGAATCATCCTACCCCTTTTCATGATTTCTTTACCATACAGGTGGAGTTAAAATTGCAAAATGTGTGTTGCAACAAGTGTTCCATTAATGTGTTTAGCAATTGTTCTAGCATAGTGTTGCAACAACTATTCTAGCAACAACAAAAATGTGTTATAGCAATAGAAATTTGACACTTATTTCTTCCTAGAATTTTTTAACTTAAACTTGAAATATTTGAACGATTAAGTTAAAAAATTCTAGGGCAAAGGATAAAGAACATGAACGTTTACAACCATGGATAGAGAAGCGCAAAGGTTCATGTTTCTACCTTTGTAAACTATTCGTTGAGTCATTTTTACTATATCTACATATTTCTTGTTCTCTAATGAATACCAGCTTCGATTGATGTTCATTGAATTTTGTGGGTTCCCACATTGAAACAAACAAAGTAGCTGGAAAAAAGGAGGGAGTCTTGACTGCATCGGCTGAAGAGGATATAGAAAGGTGCATGCTTGTACTGTTGTTTCATATTGTGTTGTTTTGTATTTCATTTATAGTCTGTATATGTGTTAAACTAGTTGTGTGTCTTCCTACATGGTAAGTTATCTTGGTTACATACGTTCCTTCCTGCATACTAAGCTAGTTTATGTCCATTGTGTTTGCGCTGCATTGTTGCATTTAAAGAAACAAAATTGTTGGATAGGACGAAGGACTCTTTAGCGGGTAAATAGACCTTTTTCTTTTTCTTTTAGATGTTTGTTTTTATACTAACGTGTCTTCATCTCGATTGCATCTTCAGCGTTGTTGCCTTGGAAAAAATAGGTTGCTTGGACAAGGATATGAATTCTTCTGTGAAACAGCAGAGGGTTCTATGGTACAATCTTCTAAAAGGTATACCAAGTGTTTCGGTAAATTAAATATACAAACCAGGTGGAAGCATATAATATTAGACTTGAAAATGATGAATTTGCAGTAATGGGCCTTTCTGCGCTCCTTGTTTCTACTTTTTTCATTTTCTATTATCCCTTTTGTTTTCTAATTCATATGCTTAGTGTGGTTTCTGAAACTTCCCTCGTCCGTCAGTTAGTGGACTAATGGACTGACATATTGTTGGCAGCCAATTCACAGTTTTTTCATTGTCTAATAAGATGCCTACACCAATGTTTTGCAAACATCAATTTTTCGTCGTAAGTTTCAAATAAACGACACTTTTATTTTTTTTGCGACATTTGCATATTTACCTTCGTTGTTGTTTTCATGACTGTAAGCATGAAAACTTGGTCTTTCGTAGTCGCATTAAAATCATTATTTGAACTATCGTTATCCTTCTTGTTGATGTGCCCATTGCGCTTACATTTCACTTATCATTATGCAGTTGGAAAAACCTTTTGATATGTACTCATTGCACATTCTTTGCTTGATTATTTAATTTTGTTTCATGAGTAATTGAGGTTGTGATGCATTAGTGTTGGATTTATATCTTTTTTAATTTAATCTACTTGACCATTGGTTTCATCATAATACATAGGTGTTATGGTTAAATCCTTCATATATATCTTTTAATATGATACCTATGTTCGTGTTTTCAAAACTATTGGCATGTTGATTATATGAAGACCCATTGGCACATTATATGAGTTGTTACAATACATTGGCACATGGTTAAACATTTGGGATTGGTTTCGATTTGTATGTTGGTTGTTCAAAACTATGGTATAACCATTGCTTGTGCAAATGATTTATACACTCACCTGTGATTTCATTGGTCGGGCAAGTGACATAATTGTTGAACTATACTATGGTGGGTTGAACAGCTATAAGCGTTGGCGGTTGTACATTAGCAATGACTATTATGCATGGCCAGTGAATAACTCCACCACCTTCGCACGTTGTCATTAATGCCTATCCCTTATCCCTGTTTCACCTCTGTTAGTTCAGGTAACCCTTCGTGCACTCTGCTCCTGTGTATGCTATGATCCAAACCCTGGACTCACCGTGTGCTCGGCTCCATGGCACCGGTGGTGCGAATCGAGTCGAACGGTAGCCAAGCCTTGCTACTATTTGACAATGCCCGGAAAGACTTGGAGGATAACGGTTGTCTTACCTTTGTACAGCGATTTGAGGGTTTCAATTTATTTGTTGCACAGCAGTTCGCCCTGACTTTTGATGGCTGTAGAGCCAAGGTGGGTGACATTCAGTTGGAAATCAACGAGGAGTTTATTAGTTCTGCTATAGGGTTACCATCCTCGGGCCAGCATTGGTTTAAAAACTCTAAGGTCGAGGAGGTGTCGTGGCCACTACTGTTCGTTTCGTGAAAAGTCACATCCTGTGACAGAGGTATTCCCATATCCATGCTTAAACCATGATGGAATGACCTTTTGATAGTAGTCAAACAATTCGTGACCTCTGAGGGTCGATATGGACTCGTTTTTCTCTACCACCTGTGTTTGTTAATGAATTTTATAGGGTATCCATTGAATATGCCTTTCTATTTCCAACGCAGCCTGTACAAAATGTCAAAAAGGTTTAAAAGGGAGAAGGTCGATAGTAGCCTGTTCCACCATGGACTAATTAAACTTATCATTGTTTATCACTTAAGCCTCCACGGTGATAGCTAGCAAGATTTTATCGCTCGAAATGGTTTTGATGATACAGACCCCGTCCATATTGACAAGCTTGTGGTTAATGAAACCAAGGTCGAGCCACCCATGCCCTTCCATGTCCTACTGCCCTCTCCTAAGCCTACGGCTAACCCTGATATTGACTTACCCGACGCTATAATTGACAAGAACAAGGCTATAAAAAATCCTGCAAGCAAAAAGGTTAGAGGTAACCCTACTGTTGATGGCAAAGGAAAAAAGAATGCTCGGCTTATCTCGAGAATGGCTAGGAATAAGCCTAAACCTAGTGTTGAGAAGAAACCCATAGTCCTTAGTGAGGATTCAGACTCTGACATAGAACTCTTCCTAGCTAGTGAGTACCCTTACTCACAGGGTCTGTGCTCCGAGTCACCTTATCACTTCGTTTCAAATCTTTCCCCTTGCCTAAGAAACAATCCCAGTTACCCAGGAATCAAACTACCTAACAAAACCCTCGGCAATGTAACCAAACCCTCACCTGCATTTTTGAAGCCCGGGCAGTCGTCCTGTGACCAATGTGATTTGTGGTTGGAATGATACTATATGGACGTTCCCCTGCTTCAATCGAAAATCAAATCGCTGGAAAGTCAAGTTGCAGTGTTGACCTGCCAAAGAGACAAACTTCAAGCAACTGATAGGAAGCATAGCACTACTGGTTCCATCGTTTTTCGGAATGTTGAATCGGCTACAGCCGTGGTCAATTCCAAAATGTCATGATCAAGCCGTCTGCTCGTCATACATGTATGAATTTTGATATCATTTTAGTTTTGTGTATGACCGGGATTAATATAATGGTGTGAGTTTGGTTTTTCAATCGCTTTGTCTATCATTTGAAATGGCTCTGTCACAATGTTGTTTACCCTGTACATTGTTTTCACTTTGCTAAAAATAAATGAAGTTTCGATTTGGGTACATGATTTTCTCATGCCCAGTTTAGTCGTTGATAGATTTTTATCGGATTTGATTTGCTTTCAATTGGATTTGTTTGTATCTAATCTGAACTGGAAATTGTCATGCTAATTTTAGATTACAATCATGCTTCGCTTTGATTTCATTATGGTTAGATTATATCGGCTCTAATTTAGTTTGTATGTTGTGGTTTTGGAATGACTTCGTGAGTTTGAATTGATGGCATGCGATCTCTTAAATCAGGAATACAATTCTGTTTGATTTCGATTTGGAAAGAATGACTCTGTTTTTTCATGAAAACAATATTCTCGTTTACACCTGTGCAAATGATATCTACGCCCGAATCATGGAACAGTTTGGATTCACGACAACTATGTTAAACCCCAGCTATTTGATTCGCTTGATTGGATTGTTGTGTATCTTCAGTTAGTTTGATCGATTTTATGAATTGTATTCGTATCAAAAATAGACTTGATTGCAGCTCTGTTAATGATTTTTCAAACGAGTTTGTTAACTCAGACCGACTTATGTTATTTCTGTCAAATTCGTATGAGGAAATTCGGGTAATAGTTGTTTCAAAATGAATTCAAGAAATGATTTCGTGAATGATTTTGTCTGCCCCGATTTGCAAATAACTAACGATCGGACAACTCTTACGAACCCTATTAACAACCATTTGATCCTGTTATGATTTCGTGTGTGAATATTTACGCACCAGTTTTGATTTAATTCGCTCATGGCATGGATCATTGTTAGGTCAACACAGTTATGTCGATTTGAAAATGATCTTGTTTGGATTCGATCATGTTTCTTGTTGATGAGGCAGCATAACAATTTCCTATGATTTGTTTTTAATTATATCGATTTTAATTTGATATAAAACGATTGCATTACTATTCATCACGATTTTGTTCACCTGATTATGTGGCAACAAACAAAACAGAGCATACGCTTCTTTGTATTCATTTGATTTTAGTTTTGTTTTGATCTTGAATTAGTATAGCAATATCAATTTGAATGATTCGTTTGTCTTTCAATTAGCTGTTAGCTACTTGTAAATAGTTGAATTTAATTCTTTAAAAGAATTGAATTGATTTTTATGTTGATTCTGTGTCTGATTTAGACCAGCTACAGAATCGCAAGATTCTGTAGCTAGTCTATAGAATTAGATTTTTTATCATTTTATCAATGAAATATCCTTCTAACTTGTCCATTTTTAACCCTTTTCAAGTACACCCGAATTGTATTGGGCATGTTGGACAGTCTAGGAGATATTTGTGTGTTCTAGTTTTATTTTAGGTTCCTAGTTTAGTCGGACTTGGGATATCTTCCCATATTTTATGTAAACAGTTTGATAACTTCCATAGGGAGGTTTTACCTTGTGGAAGGTCTTTAAATACTTATTATTTTTTGTAATAAGGAACATCCTCACTTGTGGGAGAACCGGGTTATGGATTTCTAATACAAACTGAGACAGGAGTTGATGTTTTGTTACAGCTTTCGCTTTTCATAATATCAATCTTTTGTTTCAATTTTATGCATGTCGTTTGCAGTTGATTATAGACTAATTTAGCTATCATAGTCTATTGCATAATGATATGAATTAATTAATGTTTTATCCATAATCTGATCTATTTCATTATTTAAAAAGAACAGCAATTGTTTGTTTCAGTTAATGAATCACAGATTTCTCTTCTTCATTAATTGAATCATTTTGATAAGTCTTTGCATACAGGTTTATCTAACTGTGAAGATTTATAAATTATAAGATTGTTGTTATTTTTATGTCTTGTTTGTCCTATAATCAAACTTGAAGACCACTGCATCTTATCGTTTACGAGAAGCTCCTGGATAATTCGGTGCGGGTTTCCTCCCTCCGATCAGCTGAGAAAATCATCATACACAGGACAAATCTAGAGTGTTTCTCCATGTCAGTTTGTGATTTATTTTCGTTAGTTTGTTTAGTATAATTTAAGTAGTTTACTTAGATATATGTTTAGTTAGATTAGTTAGTTTAGAATAGTTTTTCTTTTGTTTTCTTAGGACCTTAGACCGGCTAATGGAGCCTCTAAACCCGTCAGGGTGGTTCATCCCAAACGGCTTGGGTTATTAGACAACCCCGGACCAGTTCCACTCTTCCAGTTGACGGACGGACAATTTCGCCCATCAACACATATGTGGTCCTACTTCTACCTTATTCCATAGTTACCCACTTTTTCGATTGCGGTTGCCAGGTTGGCAGGCTGAAGATTGCTACCCTGGCTTCTGGGGGTCCGCGATATACAGATTGACCATGGTGACCCGCCATCACACCATGTTTACTGTTAAACATTTCTCCAGTTAAAAAATTAAGATGCATATAGTTTTACAATTATTTGGTCCTTCTGATGGACAATATACAATGCATATATTTGTTTAGTCCCAATTTTCATCTGCACATGCTTGCATCAGAAAAAGTTGGACTAGTGAGACGGCCATGAGAAGTCAGTCATCCCAAACATCGGTAGATCGACAAGGCCAAAGGTAAATATGCATACGTTGTGCTCTTACTATGTTTACTAAAAAAATTTATTGGGCTATATATTCATCTATGGCATGGTGGATATGTTGATGCCATTTTCAATACATGGTTTCCAGCCCACAAAAAGTATCAACAAGTATAAGTGAAATGTCGAACATGTTGCATGTTCCGCAGACCAAGAGGTGTGGTTGTGAAACTGTGGCTCCATAGTTCATCAATACTATTCGTGTTCTTGTAGCACACTACCATTCACTTTAGTTTTCCTGTTCAAAAAATGTCATCAGGTCTATAGATGTGACATCCAAAGTATTGTCAATAGAGGGCTTGAACAGCCGCCAAACTGGACAACTGTTCGTCAGGGACATAATCGTTGTTTATACCACCTACTTGGACAAGGAAAAAAAAATTAGATCCATTATGCGTGCTGATATGATAGACAAGGACGCCATGATGATAGTCACACTGACTATTCCTCCACAACTTGTCCAGAAACATGCAGAAAAGATATTGCCACATAATGGGATATCCATTACAAATTTTAATGTATTGCCCAGAACAGTATATGACCGTGGTGATTGCGATCAAATTACTTTTCTCAATGAAACAAGCATTGTGGAAAAAATTCCTACTATTTGTTCAGAATATCACTTCCTCCCAGACTCGACTACCAGGCAGCTTGCACAAAGCATTGATATTTACCCAATCGGAACGATTGGGGCTGCTGTGACACTGGCGAGAAAATTTGGGTCATAACACATTCTCCATATAAAGGATGGAGAGTCGGACAGCAACAAGGCAATGGTACCGCTTTTCATATTCAGTTTTGTTCTTAACTTTTGCGTCTGCATATATGTCAGATAAGTTACACAAATATTGCATTGTTCCATGTTGCAGCTACAATTGTTCTATACGTATTCAAATTTGTTTTCGTCAATGGAACATCAATTGCATAGAGGGCATATTCCACTTATGTTGTTCAAAAATATAACAAAGAAGAAGGATGCTAGAGAAAGGATCTTTCGGACAACATAGGAAATGTTTGTAACAGAGTTGCGAGCAGATATAGTAGAGGATCTGGAGAAACTAGCTAGCTCTACAATTGTTGTGTGTATACATCCACAAAATCATCCTCACTTTGCTTATAGAAATAGCCTTCAACAAATTTATGCACCTGTTTACTTTTTATTTTATTTTTTAAAGGGGAGGGGGGGATGCAGTTGTGTATTATATTATTCAATGTATTAATCTCTTTGCTTGTGTTGCCAGGTTGAAGGTCTTTTAGTTGTAGTCAATGTGTACTCAACCCCCTTTGAGCCTGTATGTGCAAAATACTATTATGTTGCTTCAGCCTCCTCTTTGATAAGTGATGATACGATTGATTGTTTGTGATGCAATGAAAAATGTCCATATATTTATGGACATTGCATCAATGGTGTTATCCGAACCATGGGAAACAAAACTGTGTAGTGTTTGGTTAGGAAGCCTCTGTTACAAAATGTGTTTCCTGAATTGGTAGAGTTGTCATATGAAACATATCTACAGAAAAAGGAAAGCAGTGTCTATATGTTGTGGCAGCTTCGGATACAGAGCAAATTCACCTTAAATGAGGACAATGCAATTTTGCATATCGGCTGAAGAAGGGAAAACAAAAAAAAAATCAAACTTTGGGAGGAAATGAAAATACATCATGTCTCTCTATAATATTTTTTCAACACCCATATGAATGCTCGTTTCAAGAGAAAAGGAATGCGCCGACATCTTTTCTGTGTATATCAAATTGTTTGGTGCAAAGGTCGATGGGTTCTGGTCAATGGAACCTTCTAGGAACTTTCTTCTGGGCAATTTAAAGTATGGTTGGTTCTTGGTTATCTGGTTTGTCTATCAATTTGTATACCTTGGAACTCCAGGTCTTCTTTGGAGGACAAGGAACAATATAATTGAATTTTTTTTGCCAGCTGTCACGCAGATCCGCCTTATAATTTCTATGGCGTTGTGACACAAATGTACTATGTGACTTGTTTTGGAAAATTTCCTTGATCGATGAACTTGGTCAAATTATTGTTGTGAAATAATTTGAAATCAACAAATATATAGTGTGCGAAGTGCAATTGTCTTATCATACCAACAAGAGGCTCTTAAAATTCAAATTGATCATTGTTTTCACAATTTTTGCTTATTCAATGAACTTGGTAAAATTAATATCCCGGAATAATTTGAAATCAACGAATATATACTGTCTGAAGTGCAATTGTTCTATCATATGAACAAGATGGCCTTAAAATTCAAATTGGTCCTTGTTATTCTTGCGATGATAGAATTTTACAAAAAAAAACTTTTGTTTCCTTCATTTTTTTAAAAATAAGCGATTTAACATCCTTTAATAATTTAATGTAATTCACTTGTACAATAACAATAGTTAATATTAATATTTTAGTATCTGAAAATAATGTTTTTAGCTGAAGTTAGATAGGATGATCATTTCTAAACAATTGCAATATTGAACCCGTCAGACATGGAATACGCAAGTCCACCTGTCAATTTGTATATCATGGAAGTCTAGGTGATATTTGCAGGACATTGAACAAAAGAGGTTCAAATTTCAGCCCGCCAAGCTGAAAACCCGCAATCCAAAAAGTGACCAAGTATGGAACAAGGTATCTGCATATGCTCTATAAAATCTCTTGGCCATACTTTTTAAAAGTACATGTTTACTATGTATTTCTCATTTGTCGAAAAACTTTTATATCAATCGCCCAACCAGATTGTACAAACTTTCTCGTTTCATTAAATTCTGCAATAGAAAAAATTATTATTAATAATTTAGTATTGAAAATCATGTTTTTAGATATGTTGTATAGTTTATAGCGATTAGTATCTGTAAACAATGGAAAATTGAACCCACTAGCCCTCAAGTCCATCTGTCAATCTATATATCGTGGAACTCTAAGGGCTATTTGGAGGACAAGGAACAATGAAAACTACAATGTTGAGCCACGCAGCCCACAGGTCCATTTGTGATCTAGGTGGATATCAGTGGCCACCCACCTTTTATGACTGGCTCAAAACAGTTTTCTGACAATTTTGACAATTTACTATTTTTAGTAGGTTTTAACTTTCGAGGCCATTTTGAGGGCCTAAATGAAGGTTTTTCAAGATAAAGACTCTCAATGATAGCCAAATGAATGATTGAGCACCCAAAATTAATATCCTCGACAATACCTTTCCAACGAGCTATCATACACCTAAAACGGAGATCGTATGCAAAGGTTACGACCCCAGGAAGTTAATGTACTAACTTACCCAAACAGGGCCCACATGACTTTTTGCGCTCCATCTCCTAGGGTTAAGTTTTTTGATGTCTAGGGTTTTTTTCATTCCTATTTATTGTAAAAAGGCCTTTAGAGCCTCATTGTAATCATCTTCTTATGAAATCAAGTAGCCATCACATCTCTTCTCAGAGATAAGTTGCCACCAGTCTAGCGAGTCTTTCACTCTCTATTTTTACAGTCTCTGTACATTTATTTCATTAATAGAAATCGTGTGTTACTGTATCTCTATGTTTATGGTTGCATCTCTAATATATTTATGTTATATTATTGGATATACGCGATATCTCTGTGTATTTCTTTATTATATCTCCGCTCTCATTTTGTGCCAAAAATAATCTAGATCAATTTGTCAATTTGTAAATTATGGAGATGTGCCTGGTGTTTTTACAGCGCGAAACAATAGAGGCCCAATTTTCAGTCTGCGAGCCCCACAAACCCAATCAAAAAATATCGCTAGATATGAAATTCATATGGGATCACTATGGGACAATAAAACGGCAATGTTCAGCCAACCAGCCCAAGTCCACCTGTCCACTTGTATATCGCGGAAGTCTAGGTGCTATTTGTAGGAGACAGAACAATAGAAACTCTATTTTTGGCCCGCCAGGCCGCGAACCAAAAATTTCCTAGGTATGGAATGAGGGATCTGCATATGTTGTATAAAATCTCATTACATAGTTTATATAGAGACAATGTCCACAAGTCCACATGTCAACTTATATATTGTGGAAGTTTAGGTGTTATTTGTAGGACACAAAACAATAGATACTTAATTTTCAACCTGCTAGGTCGTGAACCCATGATCCAAAAAGAGCCCAAGTATGGAATGAGGGATCCACATATGTTCTAGAACAATGTTTTTGTACAGCGCGGAACAATAGAAGCTCAATTTTTAGTCTGCCAGCCCCAGAGCTCTCGATAAAAAAAAATCGCTAAATATGAAATTCATACGGGATCTTCGCATATGTTGTATAAAATCTTATTCCATACATTATTTAGAGACTATGTCCATAAGTCCGCGTGTCAATTTGTATATTGTGAAAGTCTAAGTGCTATTTGTGGGACACGGAACAGTAGATACTTAATTTTTAGCCTGCCAGGTCGCGAACCCGCGATCCAAAAAGTGATGAAATATGGAATGAGGGATCCGTATATGTTCTATAAAAATGTGTTTCTAAAGCGCAAAACAATAGATGCCCAATTTCCATCTCGCCAACCCCAGAGCCCCCGATAAAAAAAACTGTTAAATTTGAAATTCATACGGGATCGCTACGAGACAACATAAGTTCAATGTTCAGCCAACCAGCCCAAGTCCACCTATCAATTTGTATATCGCAGAAGTCTGGGTGCTATTTGTAGAAGACGGAACAATAGAGACTCTATTTTCGGTGCGCCAACCCGCAAACTTGTAATCCAAAAACTACCTAAGTATGGAATGAGGCATACACATATGGTGTGTAAAATCTTATTCCATAATTTATATAGAGACTATGTCCAAAAGTCTGTGTATCAATTTGTATGTCTCAAAAGTCTAGGTGTTATTTGTAGGACACGGCTACTTAATTTTCAGCCCACCAGGTCTCGGACCTGTGATCCAAAAAGTGCTCAAGTATGGAATGAGGGATCCGCATATGTTCTAAAACACTATCAATTTATATATCATGGAATTCTGGGTGCTATTTGTAAGAGATGGAACAATAAAGACTTTATTTTCGGCCCGCCAGGCCGCGATCCAGAAAATGCCTAAGTATGGAATGAGGGATCCGCATATGCTGTATAAAATCTCATTCCATACTTTATATAGACTATGTCCACAAGTTCGTGTGTGAATTTTTATATCGCAGAAGTCTAGGAACATGGAATTCTAGGTGGTATTTGTAGGACATGAAACAATAGATACTTAATTTTCAGCCCGCCAAATCGCGAACCCGCTATCCAAAAAGTGCCCAAGTATGGAATGAGGGATCCACATATGTTCTAGAACACTATCAATTTGTGTATCACAGAAGTCTAGGTGCTATTTTTAGGATACAGAACAATGGAGACTCTCTTTTTGGCCCCCCAGACCGCGAGCCCACAATTCAAAAACTACCTATGGAATGAGGGATCCACATATGCTGTATAAAATCTCATTCCATACTTTATATAGAAACTGTCCACAAGTCCGTGTGTGAATTTGTATATCGTGGAACTGTAAGTGCTATATGTAGGACATAGAACAATAGATACTTAATTTTCATCCCGCCAGGCCACGAACCCGCGATCAAATGCAATGTTCAGCCAAGCAGCCTGTAGGTCCTCCTGTCAATTTGTATACCGCGGAAATCCGGGTACTATTTGTAGGAAACAGAAAAATAGAGACTATTTTTTCATCCCGCAAGGCCGCCAACCCACGAACAAAAAAGTGCCTAAGTATGGAATGACTCTTTTTTATATTGCTCGTTTGTGAAAATACTTTTATATCACTCGGCCGACCAGATTGTGCAAACTTTCTCGTATAATTAAATTCTACAATATAAATATTTAACAATAATAATTTAGCCCAGGTCAAGTTCTGAATTTGTATATCGCAGAATTGTCAGTGCTATTTGTAGAGCGCAAAATAATAGATGCCCAATGTTTTTCCCGCCAGCCCGAGAACCCTTGATCCAAAAAAGTGGCTCATTATGGAATTAGTACGGAATCACTAAGGATTAAAAAAATGCAATGTTGAACCAACCAACCCGCAAGTCCTCCTATAAATTTGTATATCACGGAAATGTAGGTGCTATTTGTAGGACACGAAACAATAGAGGCTCAATTGTCAGCCTGCCAGGCCGAGAACCATCGGCCCTTCACGTGCCATGGGTATATCTTCGCCCGACCGCTTTTCATACTTTGGTATTTCTTGGAATCGGTTTTTCCATTGATGTTGCCTTCATACTTGTTTCCAAATATGCAATAATTAAGCTTTAATGCTAGTAGCCATCCTGCAGCAACCGTTAAAATTGTCATTAATATCCGGAAGTCCAAAGAAGATTTGTCATTAGAGTTACGAATTAAACTAATATTTTCCCACAAGCATGGTATCCTTTCTAAGTATTCATTTCAAAGGCCACGCAATCTTTTTTTTTGTGCGCCGAGGGGTTGGTGCTTTTAAGAAATTTCTTATTGCACTCTATCCTCTTTCCACAATCCTATTTCTTGTACATATTTCTCTAATGGTCCGCGGGAGCCCCAATCCTAGTCTACATGACAAACGCATTGAAATTACGGTTTATATGTAACAGACTTTAATTTTTTGGTATATTTCAAAATTTGTAGTAGTATGTAACGAACTTTCATTTTTTTACATACTTGAAATAAAAAATGCATTTAAATTTGTATATGTTACAAACTCTATTCTTATCTTTTCGCATTATGTATAACAAATGAATTTGTTTTTTAATATGTTAGACTTTTATTCTTATCCTTCAGCAGTCTGTATGGCAAATGCATCTACTCTTTTATATGTTACACACTTTTATTTTTTTATATATTTCAAAATAAATGGCGTTCAACAATGCAAGTGTCATTTACATATACCCCATGTTCACAAATGCATTTAAATTTTTATATTACTTATCTCCTATTAATTTTATGTCATCATATATTTTTATCTTTCACCAGTCCATATGGAAAATGCATTTAAATTTCCAAATTTAATCTTGCACTGTCAACAAATTTTTTACTTTGTTATATACTTTCAAAAAAAGTAGGTTTGCTATATACTTTCAAAAATTAGATGTTGTTGTGCCTATCGATCGTCATTTACTTTTGCCCTATCTTCCGTGATATACATTTTACACAACATTTCCCTAATATACATTTTGCACCAAACACTTCGTTTCATTTACAATTTGACCCCATTTTCCACAATTTTATTTCTAACCTCCTTGGCAGGGACTGCGCTGCCATGCGGCCTTGTTGGGAAAACGTAGACGAAACCCATTCCTGTTTTTTCTATTTGCAAGAATTTATATAAGTGTATACTATCACAACCACATAATATGTGGTTGATGAACACATATAGGCATGAAAACATAACGAAAGAGCAATTTAATTCAAATCAGGTTATATTTTTCA